>PVKM010001864.1:0-71939 GCA_004027735.1 Carollia perspicillata
GAAGTCCAGGAAGCTCAGAGAGTCCCAAAGAAGTTGGACCCAAGGAGGAACACACCAAGGCACATCATCATTACATTAGCCAAGATTAAAATGAAGGAGAGAATTCTAGAAGCAGCAAGAGATAAGGGGACAGTCACCTACAAAGGAGTTCCCATCAGACTGTCAGCTGATTTCTCAAAAGAGACCTTACAGGCAAGAAAGGGCTGGAAAGAAGTATTCCAACTCATGAAAGGCAAGGACCTACATCCAAGATTGCTCTATCCAGCAAAGCTTTCATTTAGAATGGAAGGGCAAATAAAGTGCTTCTCAGATAAGGTCAAGTTGAAGTAGTTCATCATCACCAAGCCCCTAATTACATGAAATGTTAAAGGGACTTATCTAAGAAAAAGAAGATAAAAAATATGAATGGTGAAAGAATAGCAAACTCACAGTTATTAACATCCACACCAAAAACAAAAGCAGACTAAGCGGTCCCTAAAACAGGAGCAGAGCCACAGAAATGGAGATCACGTGGAAGGTTAACAACAGGGGAGTGGGAGGAGGACGTAGGGGAGAAGGTACAGAGAATAAGTAGCATAGACAGTGGGGAGAAAATAGACAGGGAGAGGGCAAGAGTAGTGTCGGAAATGTAGAAGCTAAAGAACTTAAGACACAGGAACATGAACTAAAGGGGGGAGGAGTGCAGGGTGGAGGGGAATGAAGGGGGGATGGGACAACTGTAATGGCATAATCAATAAAATATATTTAAAAAAAGAAAGTATCAAGCACTGCTAAATATGTAGAGAACAGGGAAACCCTCATATCTTGCCGGTGCAAGTGTAAACTTGTCCAACCATTCGTAAGGACAATCCAGCATTATTTAACTAAAATTAAAAATGCATATACCTAAAACCCAGCCATTCTTCTCTAGGACACATACATTATCATAGAAACTACAGGGCAGGTTCATAGAAAGGCATGTACACATTTGTAGAAGTAGGAATAGCAGGAAACAACCTAAGTATCTATGACTAGAAAAAAGATAAACTATGGTATGTGAATAGAATAACATGCATCAGTAAGAAGCAAGTTATATAAAGTAACATGAGTAGGTCTTAATACCCTAATATTTTATGAAAGTTAGAAGCAAAATGAGATTTATTTCATAATATCAATTTTATAAAATTGAGAACTTACATAAAATAAATATTATATAGTTTTTTAAGGAAATATATTCAAAATCTGGAAGAAGGCTTGGAAAGATAAATAGTAAATATATTAAGGAATGAGGAGTATGGGACTGGAGGCAGGAGATGCACAACAACTATTAGGGTACAATAAAACAAAACAAAAATGTAGCCTTTCTAGACCAATGATATTGATGTCCATAAAAAGTATGATCAGTAACTGACTTAATTCTGAGCAAATGAAATTCTTAAAAATCAAAACACTTGTTTTATATGAGCAGAAACACTGTCGAGACTTAAGTTAGATTAGCTAAACACAATTTAAATGTGGAAAACTATTCATGAGGTATTACAAAGTAAGTATCTCACAGGATTTGTGAGTTAGTTGGCTTTTTTTTTTCAAGATTATTATTATTTTCTTTTTTAGAGAGGGGAAGGAAGAAGGAGAGAAACATAGACCAGTTGCCTCTCACAAGCCCCTAACTGGGGAACTGACCTGCAACCCATGCAAGTGCCCTGACAGGGAATCCACTGAGCCACACCGGCCAGGGTGAGTTAGTTTACTTGAAAGGAAACAGTTCAGGACTTGGCCAGGTACCCCAGTTGGTTAGAGTGTCATCCTGATATGCCAAGGTTATAGGTTGTATCCCTAGTCAGGGCGCATGCAGGAAATCAACCAATAAATGCATAAATAAGAATACTAATCTTTTTCTCTTTCAGTCTCTCTCCCTAAAAACAAAAATTAAAAAAAGTTCTAAAAAACTGTATAATATGAAAGGACATTTCAAGTCAATGCTGAAAAAAACAACATCTCTTGTGCTGAATGAATATTCCTGTTTTCTTAAGTTATGCTGTTCTGGTATTCATCAAAATAATTTAAAATTACATTTTGAGAGTTGTAAGAACAACCTGAAATTCTAGACTGATAATACTTTGTGACATTTTTACAGAATGTAATAAGTTTAAATATACATGGAAATATTTACTTTTTTAAGTATTTCTTATTGGTTATGTTATTAGTTATCCCACTTTTTCTTCTCCCCTTTATCACCCAGCCCCCTGGACCCTCCTTCCCTCAAGCATTTCCCCCCCTTATTTCATGTCCAGGGGTGGTACATATAAGTTCCTTAGCTTCTCCATTTCCTGTTCTTAACCTCCTCCTGTCTATTTTGTCCCTACCAATTGTGCCTTATTCCCTGTACCTTTTCCCCCATCCCCCGCCCCCAACCCACTGATAACCTTCCATGTAATCTCCATTTCTGAGATTCTGTTCGTTTGCTTAGTTTGTTTTTTAGGGTCAATTGTTGATGGTTGTGAGTTTGTTGTCACTTTACTGTTTGTAGTTTTGGCCTATTTCTTAGATAAGTATCTTTAACATTGAATATAAGGGCTTGGTGATGATGAACTCCTTTAACTTGACCTTATCTGGGAAGCACTTTATCTGCCTTTCCATTCTAAGTGATAGCTTGGCTGGATAGAGTAATCTTGGATGTAGGTCCTTGCCTTTCATGACTTGGAATACTTCTTTCCAGCCCCTTCTTGCCTGCAAGGTTTCTTTTGAGCAATCAGCCAAAAGTCTATGGGAACTCCTTTGTAGGTAACTAACTGTCTTGCTACTTTCAATATCCTTTCCTTATCTTTAATCTTGGGTAATGTAATTATGTGTCTTGGTGTGTGCTCTCATGGGTCTAGCTTCTTTGGGACTGAGAATCCTGGACTTGCATGTCTACTTCCTTCACCAGATTGGGGAAATTTTCCTTAATTATTTGTTCAAATAAGCTTTCAATTTCTAGCATGCTCTCCCTCTTCTCCTTCTGGTATTCCTATGATTTGGATATTGGAACGTTTGAAGATGTCCTGGAGGTTCCTAAGCCTCTCTTCATTTTTTTGAATTCTTGTTTCTTCATTCTTTTCTGGTTGAATGTTTCTTTTTTCTGGTCTACACCATTGATTTGAGTCCCAGTTTCCTTCTCATCATTGTTGGTTCCCTATGTATGTTCCTTTATTTTGCTTAGCATAGCCTTCATTTTTCCATCTAATTTGCGACCATATTAAATGAATTCTCTAAGCATCCTGACTACCAGTGTTTTGAACTGTGCATCTGATAGGTTGGCTATCTTTTTGTCACTTAGTTGTATTTTTCCTGGAGCTTTGATCTGTTCTTTCCCTTCGGCCATTTTTGTTTTGGCATGCCTGCTACGTATAAGGGGCAGAGTCTTAGGTGTTCACCAGGGCAGGGTAACTCACATCACTGTGTTGTGTTACTGTATGTGGGGGAGGGGTCTGAGAAAGAACAATGGTGCTTGCTCCGTTCTGTCAGTTTTTAGTCACTTCTCCCACGACCCACAATCAAATTGGGCCCTTCTGGTGCTGTTTCCTGGGTGGGTTGGCTTGTGTATGTTTTAGGACCCTGTGGGTCTCTCCAACAAACTCTCCTGTGAGGCTGGGAGTTTCTCCTGCCGCTGCTTCAACCCCCACCAGTGTTTTCAGTTAGAGGTTTGAGGCTTTACTTCCCTGCACTGGAGCCCTGGATTGCATGGTCTGTCTTGCTCCCCAGTTGTTCCTCCTAGTTTATCTGCACACAAATGTGGGACTGCCCATTCCACCAGCTGCAGTCTCACAGGGTCCTCCAGCCACAGCTCTTCGCCTCTCCTACTGGTCTGGATGAATGTTTCTTCTTTAACTCCTTGGTTGTCGGACTTCCATACAGTTCAATTTTCTGTCAGATCTGGCTGTTTTTTGTTTTTAAAATTTTGTTGTCCTTCTTTTGGTTGTGCAAGGGGGCACAGTGTGTCTACCTACACTTCCATCTTGGCTGGAATTATGGATTGTGCTTTATATTTTTAAAAAACACTCTCAACTTCCTCCCTTTTGGCAATCTGAACAGCATATGGTGGTTGGCAAGAACAAGCACCTTACAAAAGCCAAGAAGAAAGTGGTCAACCCATTTTCTATGAAAGATTGGTGTAATATGAACGTTCCAGCTATGTTCAGTATGAGAAATATTGGAAAAACACTAGTCATGAGAACTCAAGAAACCAAAATCACACTCTGATGGTCTCAAGGGTTGTGTTTTTGAGGTGAGCCTAGCTGGTGTGCAGAATGATGTAGCTGCATATAGAAAATTTGAGGTAATTACTGATGACATTCAGTGCAAACACTGCCTAATTTTCATGGCATGGATCTTACCCATGACAAAATGTGCTCCATGGTCAAAAAATGGTAGGTCATGAATGAAACTCATGTTGATGTCAAGACTACTGATGGGTATTTGCTTTATCAGTTCTATGCTGGTTTTACTAAAAAAAAAGCAACAATTAGATTCTGAAAACCTCTTATGCTCAGCATCAACAGGTCCACCAAACCTGGAAAAAGATTATGGAAATTACCAGAGAGGTACAGAAGAATGACGTGGAAGAAGTGGTCAATAAATTGATTCCAGATAGCATTGGAAAAGACACAGAAAAGGTTTGCCAATCTATTTATCCACTCCATCATGTCTTTGTTAGAAAAGCCAAAATGCTAAAGAAGCTCAAGTTTGAACTGGGAAAAATAGAACTTCACAATGAATGTAACAGTTCTGGAAAAGCTATGGGTGATGAGACAAGTGCTAACACTGAATAAGCTGATGGATAATGAGCTCCCAGTACAAGAATCTGTTTACAATTAAGATTAATAGTGACAAATAAAAAACCCTACTTTGAAAAAAAGCTCTCTCATGTGAAGCAGATGTAGCTATGGTCAACATTATCAATGAGGAAACTAAAACTCATGCAAGTTAAATCTTATAGTAAGTAGTAGTGGTGTCCAGATTAGATTCCAAAACCTAGATTCGTGGTCTTATTCTTATTTAACTCACCTTCCTGATAATTTATATATAAATGTAAATTTAATATTTTTCTTTAACTCACAAGGAAACAGAACCGACACACTGGTTTGCAGTAGTTAATATATACAATGAAATGAAGAAAAATAGAAACTTTTTATATCAATTCCAATCCTGCAAGAAGAATTAATATTTTTATCTTTAAAGAATGTCAATCAAGTTTAGTGTATTTTTATTTGCCCAATAAGGGTAACTTTTAAAAATAAAATTTAACTGCATTCAATTTCTATTCTTTCTTCCATTAAAGCACAACATAAAGGACAGTTATATTCAAGTAAACATATAATTATGATACACTGACAGACTAAATCAAGTATATCCATATAAATAAAATGTTAAAACATGAAAATTTACAGTCCTCTTACTTTTTCCTTTCTAAACTGACAAAATAAAATCAGAAAAAATTAGTAAATAAAACCTGTTTTCTTATTGCAACTTGTGATTTATTATTTTATTTGAAAATGTTTTAATTTAAGTTAGTAATTTCTGTAAAGTAGCACTTCTTAAGTAATTTCCTAAAAATAACAATGTTGAAGTCTTGAACATTACATTTCATGTCATCTAAAAAAGTACAGCAAAACTGTCATACTAAAAAAAGATTATAAAATTCCTCTTATTTGAATCCTAAATTACTTTTCCAGATTTTAATAGAAAAGGAATTTTCATACCCATAGTTACCAGTCAGGTAATATATATCGCAATTCAGCATACTTAACTGAAAAATAAACAGCCTAAGAAAAGTGAAATTATTCTTGTTATTTATTCTGTGCTATACTCTTCTCCCTATACATCTTTGATATCAGTCACAAATTCTATTGTAAAGACTTACGTTTTCTAACTTAAATAGCACTGACTCAACATTTCACCTGTACACTCCGCTTAGCATTCAATTCAGATGTCTCAACACCAAATTTAAAAATTTGTTTCAAGAACAAAATCTCTACAGATTACTCTATAAAAAAACAAAGCAGAATCTCTAATTGTAGAACAAAAATGGAAAATAATATACAGGAAACTTTATCTCAACTTGAAGGTTAACTAATACCTGGGTGTTAGAAAACAGATTTAAGATATGTAAATTTTGCTATATTTTTACTTTTTTCTGTATAGGGTCAAACATTTGTATTTTAAATATGTTACTCATTATACTGTCATTTCAAAAGAGAGGTTCCCAAGAAGCTTTTAGTAAAATTCTATGCTGAGTACATATTTGGTTCCTATATGTTTTAGCTGGAACTGTTTTAGAATTACTTATTGGTTAACATAAAGTCTATAAAAAGATAAAAATACTAAATCAAAATCTCTATAAAAATTGCAAGTTTTCAGCAATATCTGTGAACATATTCTTGTATACCTGTACTCCTGACAGTATTACTTTTCAGTATGATTATAGCAAGTATACAAATTTTCCATTTTTTTGTGGAAATATTCAGTGTACTGAAATTTAACTGCATTTAAAGTCATTATTAAACAAAAAACAAGTCACATAGCATTATCACATGCTAAATGGCAATTCAAGTTAGTAAAAACTAAACCTAAAAAAATGTATATTTTCAATGAATAGCCTAAATATAGACTTCTGAAAAGTAATTATACTAGTTAGAAGCAGAGAATCTATGGAAAGATGTTAAATCATTACTGTTAGAACTGATTATATCATTAAGCACAAACTCAAAGGACTTAAGTTCTGGTTGGAGAAAAAGAAAGTAAATCTTTCCTATATCGTGTTTCATACAGGATGAAAACTAGTCATATTCCAAAGAAAAAAAAGTTCTTTGTTCGTCAGAAGAAATGAAATAATCTGTAAGAAAGGTAAGTGTCAGCCTTTTTATTAGCAGGGAAAAAACTACGAGGGCTAACTATCACTCTAGAACCATCTCCCTCACTATGCTGCTAGCAACTTTTTCAAGATAGTTTTGAAAATACAATAAAAGATGATGGTACTAATTGTTAGTGGGCAAAAACATTATTGCCTAAAACAACCCAAGACTGAATGTAATACAGATCCAGAAAATTTTTATTATTCAATATAAGTTGTAAAAAAAAATTAGCTTTTCCTCTTCTCACATGTTAGCACTCAATTTCTGAGGCTTCCAATGTAAGTAATGTAGAATTTTAAAAAGCATTAATAATCTCTACTTAGCAAACAGTATATTCTGTAGTTCATCACTCTTATTCCTTCCATAAACATAGGGCTTTAAATAATATGAAAATGATACCAGTTTCCATAATCTTAAAATCTAGGTGAAACAAACATCCTTGTGGTCCAATCACTTATAAAATGTAACCAGGTCGCTAGGTCAACATACTAGTGTACAACTTTAACAATTTCTAGCAGCAAAATACCTGGAATAGCAATTAATAAATGTGTTCACAGGACTGTAAAATAATTTCTCTGTAAGAAGTAATTTTTTAAAAGTACTCTACAGTTCAACTGCAGGCGAACATGAAAGATATCAAAGATCTTGCTTATCTCCACTTGTCCCAGTGGAATCAGGTGCAACTGGAACCTTACTAGTTTCAACAAAGACAGATTCAAAGGCAGCTTCCTGTTCATCCAAAGAATCGGCAGCTGTGGCTCCTTTAATTAGTGTTGTATTGGTCAAAGATTGTTGCTGCGTGGAAATTTTACTGGATTCTAGTGTTTTCCTACCTCTTCTTTTACCAAGAATTTTGACATAATTAGCAGGTATAAGTCCTGTTGTTTGACCATCAAGACTAGCCAGAAGCCAACCACGCACTCTGGGTTGCTGTTCTGATGAAAGAAAAGACAGCCTTGTAATTACAACATACTTTGGAGATTCAACAGAATATTGATAGTAAAATATGTAAAACCTGTGTTACAACTATACATAATAAAATATATAAACAAATAGTATACACACAAGCATTCAATATCAAATAATGACAGGCTCAACATTTCCTTCTTACAATTTATACATTTTATACTTACTAAATATATTTTCAACCTTGAAGAACATAAAGCTATCAGTTGGTCCATTCATAGAGTAATGAGATTCAGCTATCCTAAAAGCTGAAAACTAACATCAACATCTTTCATATTTTAAATTGGAATTTGAGAAATGAATTTCTCAATCCTTCTCAACAGGTAAGTCAGGCGTATGTATAGAAAATAAATATATACCTTCACATAAGCCAGCTTTCTTTACATACTTCTAGCCAAAGTGTAAAATTTATCCCTTGTGATTATGTGGGACAAGCATGGAGACAGTGAATGTTAATTTTAATCCAAGATGGGCAAAAATGAAGACCTGTTACCTCTAGCCATATGAAAAAAGTTAAAGGGACTAACCTAAGCTTAAAGTAGAAAAGATTATTTAATATATTCAATTTTGTATTTTGGTATTCTCCCACCTATTTTATCCATGTCTTTAAGAAGCTGTCAAACTGTTACAGTTTAGTTCAATATTATAGTTTAGGTACAATATGACATTTTAATGTTTAATATGCTATAAAAATATAAAACAGATTAACCATGTCTGTGATTGACTGTGTTCTAAATGTGCAAATATACTTTACTTGGGTGATGAAAGAAAGGAAAGAAGCAAAGCCAAAGTGTTAGGAGGCAATATTAGGAGAAAAATAACCTAAGGCATTTTTCTGGATCATTACAATGTAATTGAAAGACACCTTTTTAATTCTTTATTTAGAGTAATTAAAACTAATTATTTGTATTGGTCCTATCTCTAACAACAAATCCTATAAAGAAGTCCTTTTGAAATCCAAAATAGTAAGATACGGCTTTCACTAGAAGGAAAATATGGATATAACACCTAGAAGCCAAGATTTTGTGTATGAGGGGATGTGGTAGAGATTTAGCAAATTTGATTCAAAGTTTTAAATTTACACATTAAACTAATGATTTGAACACTGATGGTATTTTTTTCTTTATGTAAAGAGTGACTAAAAGCAATTAAAGGCGAAAGCTCCTATTAATAGATTATACAGAAAACAGCCCAAGCGTTTAAAAGCACAGGTTTCCAAAGCCAGATAAACCTATGTTCAAAGTCCAGCTCCACTACATCTTAGTTTTGTGAAACTGGGCAATTTACTCAGAATTCTGAGTCTTACTTTTCTCATGTGTAAAACAGGGACAAGATAGTAATGGTTCCCACTTCACAGCATTATTATTTTAAGGGTTGTTATTATTATTACTAGTATCTTTACCAACTAAGTGACTTTTTGTAGCAAACTTGAATATTCAAAAACACACAGAAGATCTTTTTTTGTAAATCAACAAAAATTCTGCTCATCAATACTGGGGATAGCTGAAGAAAAAGGCCATTTTGCCTGGAGCAATTAAAAACTGTTAGTGACCTGGTCTAAATACTTCATGACAGTAATTCCTAAAATACTCAAGCTGAAGTTTCTTTAGGAAACGCTGTTTAAGTAAGAAAGAAAGCAGTATCAGCCCGAGCAATTGAAGAAGGAAAGGGATGTTTAAATAACGCTAGACAATTTCTCTGTTAGATTTGTTATACTTAGTGTTTACCCCATGTTTTCGTGTGGGGATTAACACAGTTTGGAATTCAAGTGTTTTGGGTTTAGAAGAGATTAGATAAACAAACTCTTTATCTCAGTGAAATATTATTGGAACAACTTTGTTGGGATATTTCTCCACCACCACCCAAACCTGAAAGTTCTAAATAGTCAAGAAAGAGAAATCCTGGTAACTACTTTGAGTTGATCAACAATAACCAATACCCCTTATTGCAGTTTTTAATATTACTTATAATTTCTAAAAATTCACAGATAATTTCAATTTTTTCATATTCTGTTACCTTTGAGAGCTAAGTTCAGCATATCACCAGCACGGAAAGAAATTTCTTCTTCAGATACAGCAGCAAAATCATATTCTGCTCTAGCAACTACATGGTCATCCTCACCACTTGCCCAGTTGGTGTTGTCTATAAACCAAATTAAGAATGAAGATTTGGTTAGTAAAACTTATAAAAATAAAATGAACTTATTTCACTGGCTACGGTTTGCAAACTGCATACATTTATTTGCCAAGAAAAGTCTCCTCCTTAAGTAAATTCTATAATTAACACGATATAAAACCAACAGCATGTTCACTAGGATATCTATTATGAACTTTCCCTTTTCTTCAAGCTTGAAATTTTAGCTCCCTTACTTTGAGCCAAGGTTTGGCAAATTTTTTTCTATAAAGGGTCAGGTAGTAAATATTTTAGGCTCTGCAGGTCATGAAGCAAATTGAGGATACTGTAGTTACTTATATAGTGAGAGAAATAACTTTTCCATAATTTTTGACAAAACTCAAATGTAATTAAAATTGAGTTTAAAAAAATAATACAGGTCTATTCCTGAGAAGAATGGGATTTTGGGAGTTCAAAGGCAGTGTTTCCTATCATATCAAGTGCAAATATTCATCTGTTAATGCTCATTCATAAAGACTTGAGGTATTTCATCTTTGAAAATGTCTTTTGCACAGATAGGTACTGACATATCCTGATATTAGTCCAATGAACTTGTGGTTTTAACTGAGCATATTCACCCATAAGGTGAATAGAGTACAATTCTGTTAAATTCTTTTGCATTAACTTTTACCATGTCATTACATGAGAGATTAATCATTTCCAAATGAACATTAAGTAGAAACTTCTCAATTGTATAGTTCAATGGACTGTGAAATATAGAAATTTCCTTTGCACTTGCATGGATGTCCCAAACACTGCACTCTTCCTTCCTTCATTTCCTGCTACTCAGACTTTGCTCCTTTCCCACGGGCTCCCTTGCTGTTCACATGACATGCCGGGCACACTACCACTTAAAACACCTTTTCACTTTGCTGTTCCCAGACTGGCGGAGCACTGTAATCTCACTTCTTAACCCTGGTTCCGTAACACTCGTCCTTGCTTTTTTTTCCCAAAGGCACTTACTACCTTCTGACTTCTACAGGTGACCCTTGAACAATGCAGGAGTTAGGAGTGCTGACATCCCCCTCTCCCCACTGCACCCCATGCAGTCCAAAGTCCATGTGTATCCTGTGACTACAGTTGGCCCTTGGTATCATCTATGGTTGGGAATGCAAAAACATAGTTTTTGACCCATGGCTGGTTGAATCTGTGGATTCAAAACCTGCAGATTCAAAACCCACATATAGGAAAGGCTGAAAAAAAATCAGCATATAAATGGATCCCGAAGTTCAAACCTGTGTTGTTCAAAGGTCAACTGTATATATTTTAATTTGGCTTATTGCTGTCTTCCCTGGATAGTTAGAAGGGCAGGCATTTTCTCTTAATGTTTTATTCACTATTATATTCTAAGCTCCTAGAATATAGTAGTCCTAAAAAATGTTTATTGAATTGATGAATGTAACATTGATTTCTCTAATAACCCAATTTAAGGGTCTAGGGCACTTTGATTCCACTTTTCTCTTTGTGTACCACACCTATCCAGTCGGTTAACTAAATTTATTGAATCCTGCTTTTCACATACCCTAATTCAGGCCCTCATTATTTCTAATCCGGTCAATTGCAAAAGCATCATAACCGATATCCTCAAATTAATAAACACTTATTAAGCACCTTCTATGTCCCAAGCAGGTTGTTAGCTTTTGGGGATACAAAGGTAAACATAACCCAACATTCTTTGTGAAACTTACCAACCAATTTCAACTTGTTCTAACCTGTACCGATTTACCTTAAACACTTGAGACAGACTAACCTCATTAGAACATTGTTTATATGCCCTGACCAGATAGTTCAGTTGGTTAAGAGTATCATCCCGGTATGGCAAGGTTGTGGGTTCAATTCCCAGTCAGAGCACATACAAGAATCAACCAACAAATGCATCAATAGGTGGAACAATAAATCTATGCTTCTTTCTCCCTCTCCCCACGCTTCCTCTATAAAATCGATTTTTTTAAAAAGAACACTATATATATGTAATAAGTCTGTTTAAACACACACACACAAATCCTTTCCTTACTAAATGAAGACTAAGATCTTCCATTATTAGCCTCCAACCTCATTTCTCAGCCTTACTTATTATCTTTTTATTCTATACTGTGGGACAGCTGCTAAACAAACATCACGTTTCCTGCCTATGTACTTTTGTTCAAAACTGTTACCTGTCCTTCAAAAATCTAACTTATATGCCACTTCTTGGATACCAATAGACAAAAAATAAAAAATGAAATAAAATAATAAAAAAGCTTTACTTTTTAAAATTGAGATAGCACTCTGTACCAGTTGATGGAGTAGGAACTTAACAAACAGACCTGGTTTTGTTTTTGGTTCTACCTTATTAAAGATGTCACCTTGGGCAAGCAACTTCTCTAAACCTTAGATCTGTCACTTGCAAAGTGAAGATTATTTCTCTCTTAGGGTTACTGTAAAAAATTAAATGACATAAAATACACAAAATACCTAGCAGTGTCTTGCATATAAAAAGGCACAATAAACCTTGTCTTTCCCTGTCACATTCCTTATCATATGCTTTCTGCCTCATTACAATTACCTGTGTATGTGTCTTACCTAACCTCCCTGCCAACAAGTTTTAGAAAAAGAGGGAGATTACATCTTATTTATCTTTATATACTCCATAACATCAAGTTCAGTACCTTGTAAACAGTAGTTAGGTAATGTGTACTATTACACTGAATGAACAATGAATAAATCAAGAAACCTGTTTCTGCTATATATTTCTCTTCCAGTTTTGAACTTCTTAACTAAAAATATAACTGGATCGAAAATTAAATACAAAAAGCATAAAGAATGCTAATTTAACAAATCTATCCTTGAAATTTGAGATTGTTATATGGTTTTTGAGTCCATTCTTTTACTCTTACCTGTTATTTCATCACTGTTGGTAGAGAGCAGTTTCCAGATGAGGTAAGGACCACCAAGGATAACAGCAAAGAACAAGAATATTGGCCAAGATTTTGCTGAGTTAGCTGCTCTGTCCTCGGCCCCAAGGACAGCCACAGTTCCTTCACTTTCTGCCCACAGGTCCTCATTCTCAGAGCCTCTTCTTAAACCTAACATCCACTGTAACCGTCTGTAAAGATACCTTATAGTCCTAACTAATGCAAAAGCTGAAAAAACCTTTGTGAAGTGTATTTTTAATCGGGAAAAATGATTCGCTACATCCAATACAGCCCTAAAACTATTATACACAGCTGAAAAGGTAGCATCCATCATCATACTGACAGAGGCAAATGCATGCACAATACTTTCAATGGACTGAAATGCACCTCTGCTGCTTTCTTCAGCTTGTTGAACGAACCTACTGGGTGGAAGATCATCTAAACGGAGGCGGTTATAGTTTAACCCATTATATCCATAACTATAAGGGCTATAGCTTCCATAAAATGAATTTCCATAGGCACCATATCCTGAAGAAAATGAGCTGTAGGCTGGTCTGAAAGTGTTCAGACTACTTCCTGTCTGCTGTGATGGCCTTGGAAGAATAGGTGGGGGCACTCTGGTAAGTGCTGGTTGTCCAGGTCTTGTCAATAAAGTAGGGCCCAAATCAGCAGATCTAAACCAAAAAAGATTCAAAACAGTAACTTAAACACAACAGATTTAATTAAAATTAACTATTAAATACCTCCTATAACTAGTACAATGAGGTTCTACTGAAGATATGTTAAGAGTAAGAAATAATCTGTTAATATCTAGTTGGTTAGAATCTCAGTGTTAAGAGAAAATGCATAAGATAAAACAGCTGAATGAACACTATATTCTAGTTTATTTATGCTGGCATTATTAGTACTATCTTCAATCTGTAGTTTCTTTTTAAGACACCTGTCCATTTTCTCAGAGTTGGTTGCTAGATATTTGGCCATCCTTGTACCTAAATGACACTATCATAATTATTACAGCTTTATAATAGATGTTAGTATCCAATAAAACAAGTTCTCCCACAATGTTCTTCATCCTCAAGAGTGCTTTGACTGTATGACCCTTTGAATTTCCACATACATTTTAGAATCAGAGCTGAAGTTCTATAACCCTCTCTCTCCGCCAAAACCATATTAAGATTCTGTTTGGGATTACACTGAATCTGCAGGTTAATTTGAGGTAACTGACATCTTTATAATATTGAGAGTTTCAACCCACAAATACCATATATGTTCCATTTATTTAGGTCTTTTAAAGATTTTTCTCAAAAATGGTTTTTAAAAATAACTTTATTGACTCTAATGTTTTATAGTTTACTACATGGAGGTATTTTTTTATTTTTCATTTTTTTGGTACATGGTGTCTTTCTAAAATTTCACTTTGTTACTGTTATGTAGAAATAACTGATTAAAAAATATGGTCCTTATATCCAGCAATCTTGTTGTGGATTCTTGTCTTAGATTTTCTAGAATCTTAAGAATTTACAGTCACATTGTATGTGAACACTGATAAGATTTACTTCTTCTTCCTTTTAATTCTCATAGTTTTGTGTCTAAGACATGCAGTATAATCTTGAATGGTATGGTAGCAGGCATCCTCATCTCATTCCTGACCTTAAAGAAAAGTTTTCAGCAGCTTACCATTATGCACTATGTTTGTTGTAAATTTAGTACTTGTGTTTCTATTTCTATTTGCTAAGAGTTTTTACCACACATAAACACTGAATCAAATCATTTCTCAGCATCTAGTAAGATGATTATGATTTCTCTTTTTTATTCTCTTAATATGATGAATTACATTAATTCTCAAATGTTAAAGCCAACCCACATTCCTGAAGTAAAACCGAAGAGCCAATATATATTCCTGATTTGGTTTGCCAGTATTTTGTTAAATATATTTTTGCATCTATTTTCCTAAGTGAGAATGTCCTAATTTGCTTTTTACTATCTTTGTCACATCTGGGTATCAAGGTTAAACTGGCTCCTTACAAAGAATTGAGAAGAAGCCCTGACCAGGTGGCTTAGGTGACTGAAGCATCATCCTGTATACCAAAAGGCTGTGGGTTCAATTCCCGGTCAGGGTACATGCCTAAGTTGTGGGTTCAATTCCCCATTGGGGCATGTATGGGAGGCAACCGATTGATATTTCTCTTACATCCATGTTTCTCTCTCTCTACCCCCCTTACCCTCTCTCTCTACAATCAATAAAAACATATCCTTGGTTGAGGATTCAAAAAAGAATGAAAACTCATTCAAGGCAAAAATAATTTTATATAACAGCACAACAGAGATTCTAAATATGTTTAAGATGGTCAAAGAGATAATGCAGCAATAAAATCTTTGAAATAGAAATTGAAATGAAATAAAAACATGTTAATATGAAAAAAAATTCGGTATAGATCTTAGATATGATGCCCACAACCACAGTGGTTATCTTGCAACTACGAGGCAAGGAAAAACAAAATAAAAACAAAACCTTAGGCACAAAGTAGAAATACAGAACTTAGGGAATTCCATTTCAAGTAATAGCATTCCTGGAATCAGACTAACCCTTGCACTGAAAACAACTAGAAAAGCTAGAAAATATATAAAATTATCTATTTAAAGCATGACAGAACAAGGGACTGAGGAATTATGGAGCCAACATCCATGAAGAAGAGAAAACCCAGAGAGCCCACTTTGAGATATTTCTCAAGTGACAAGGGCCAATTCTGGGAGACATGGCTGATAGGATGAGAAGCAGAGCCTTGATTTTAATAGACTCCTTGGGCTAAAGAGACAAAATTAGAGTTTAGAACCCTTGAAGAAGAGGGCCAACACAAATTCCCACACATAATAGACTGGGACCTTAAAGGGACATACGCTAGGAGTAAGGGTAAGAAGGTTTATAGGAAATAGACTAGTCCTGGTAGGAACTGAAACCACAGCTTCAAATGAGCTCAATTCTTGACTAGATTCAAATGATCCTAGATTGCTAGTGGCCCAACGTGCCTGTCAAAAGTAAAACTCACTGGAGGAAGTTACCATCCTAGGCCTCAAATAGTTTAAAATCGACTGTATACAATGTTCAGCTTTCATTAAAAAATCATTAGGTCTATACAATGACAAAATTACATGTTTAAAAAAAGCGACATTAGGCAATACAAAGAGATCCACAGTGGGCAATGATAATGCAGTTACTAGTCAGACTTTAAACAACTATGATTGATATATTCAAGGAAGAGGGCAAGACTGAAATTTTTCAGCAGAAAATAGAAACTATAAAGCAAAACCAAAGGGAAATTCTAAAACTAAACAAACAAACAAACCAAATACCTGAAACCATAAACTCAACAACTGGTTTAATTTCAGATTAGACACCCTTAAAGAAAAATATCAGTGAACTAGAAAAAAGTTCGGAAGAAAACATCGAGAATGAAGTATGAGTAACCAAAGCATACATACATACATACAACAAAAAAGAAGATGGTAAGACAGGGTATATAGTGAAATACAGAACATATATGTAATTGGAGACAAATGAGTAAAATAATGATGATCAGAAGCAATATTTGAAGAGATAATGGATGAGGCTTTTCTAAAATTAATGAAAGACATCAAGTCAGATTCAAATATCTCTATAAATCTCACCCAAAATAACTCAAAGAAAACCACAGTAATGCTCAATAAAGCATCACTTTTGTAAAACCAAAAACAAAGAGAAATCTTGAAAGCAGCCAGAGGATTAAAGAGATTCCTTTTGAAGGAGTAAAATTAACACTGATGGCCAAAACTGTTAGAAAGCTCACAGGAAAAAAAAGGAAGTCAGAAAGAAAATGTAGACCCCTTGATGACAATTTGAGTTGACAGATCTCTACACTTCTTGTTAACTAAAGAATAAATGCCAAAGCACAGTGGGTCAGATATTGTTACTTATAGCAGAAGCTCCCTGATACAATGTTTAATAGGAGTTTTAAGAAGAGAGATGGGAAGGAAAAGTACTCAAACAATATTTAAAAATATAACTGGGAGTCCTGGTTGGTATGGTTCAGTGGATTGAGTGCCAGCCTGTGAACCAAAGGACTGCTGGTTCGATTCCCAGTCAGGGCACATGTCTGGGTTGCAGGCCAGGTCCCCAGTAGGGGGTGCTCAAGAGGCAACCACACAATGATGTTTCTCTTTCTCCCTCCCTTCCCCTTTCTATAAATAAATAAATAAATAAATAAATAAATAAATATTTTTAAAAAGATATAACTGGTAAGAATTTTCCTGAATTAAATAAAGATATGTATCTTTAGACTAAGTACTGTGGGTTCTGAGCCGAAGGAAAAAAAATGTTTATATATGTGTCTGCATATTCACACTGTGATAGAGCATAAAAAAGCTCTATCAGAGTGGTCCTCCTTGCAGAGGACCAAGGTATCAGGTGAAATCTTAAAGGCTCTTAAGGAAAAGATAACCTACCTATAAAGGAATAAAATTAGACTCAACAGAAAAATTTCTTTAAGTTATGTAACTTTGATACAAACCCAGAAAAGTATGACAGTACAAAGAAATAAATTATAGGCCAACTTCACCTAGGAACATATATGTAAAGATCTTAAAATATCAGAACAGAATCTAGCATTGTATTTTACAAAATCATCGCAATTAAGCAGAGTTCATCCAGAAATGCAAAGATGATTCAACAGTAGAAAGTTAACTGATACAATAAACTACATTTTCATATTAAACTAAAAATGCACACAATGATCTCAATAGACAGAATAGTTATTCATAAAATCTAGTATTTCTTCATAATAAAAATCTGAGCAAGATAGAGAGCTAGAAGTTCAATAGGAAATCTATCAAAAACAAAAATCAAACGTTATACTTAATTGTGAGACTTGAGAAGCATTCCAGTGAAAGTGAGAATCAATTTAAGAATGTGGGCTAACGTTCTGGTCAAGATGGCATAGGTAAACACGGCTCACCATCACACACAACTACATCCAAGTTACAACTAAAATAAAACAACCATCACTCAGAACCATCAGAAACTGAGGTGAATAGAAGTCTGACAATGACGGAATTAAAGAAATCACATCCATCTAGACTGGAAGGAGAGGCAAAGATGTGGAAGAGGCTGGTCCCTCACCCACATGTGTTGGATATAAATTCGGAAGGGATATATTGGGAGCAAGGAGCCCCAGTCCCACACCAGGACCCCCAGCCCAGGGTTCCAGTACCAGGGAAATAAGACCCCATAACTTCTGGCTACGAAAACCAGTGGGGACTGAGTTGGTGGAAGATTCTGGAGTCCCAAGCAGACTCTTAATGAACCCACACAGGGACTTAATCAGACTCACTCCTTTTGAGCTCCAGAGCCATGGTAGCAGTTTGAAAGGCACCAGTGGCACACAGGGAGAAACTGAAGTGCCTGGCATCAAGGCAAGAGCTGAGGGACAGCCTTCTCCTACACAGAAATGGAGGGCATTGTCCATTTACTGAACCCTTCCCCCACAGAGCCACAGTGCCAGCAGGCTGGTGCCACAGATGAGACTCCATCAGCCTGGCTGACACTGTTTGCTGTACTCTGGAGATGCCCAGAGACTCTGACCAACCTGCTTTTCCATATGAACGGCTGGTCTTGGCTCATGCTTCACAACTTCTTAAATCTTCTCAAACAATAAACAGCTGCCTCAGTGAGCCTCCAGCCTTCCATACCTCTTGCTAAAGGGCTCCAGGCCAGACACCAACAGCAGCCAGCCTAGATTCAGGGCTTGGCTTTGCCTGGAAATCTCCAAACCCAGCACAAGTAGCAGCCATCTCAGATTGCTTCATAGCTCAGGCAGGGTGGCTTTGGGCAGAACACAGGTGGGGGCTGACCCTGGCCTGCACCACCCAGTAAACCCCAGAGCCTGTGCACACAGTGGACCAGACCACATCTGCCCCTGCACAGCTGATCCTCTGTGGAGGGCAGAGGTTGGTAATCAGTGGTCACAGCCAGTCCTTTGCAGGTGATTGGCCTGGGCAAATCCCTCACATTGATCTGCCAACAGTAATCAAGGCTCAACCACAAGAGGAGGGTGTACTCAGCCCACACTAAGGACGCACCTCCAGTATCCAGCTTGGGGCTGTGCCACTGGACCCTACAGGACACCTGCTACATTAGGCCATGCTACCAAGACAGGGAGTCAAAGCAGCTTTACCTAACACATAGAAACAAACACAGGGAGGCTTTCAAAATGAGGAGACAAAGAAACATGGTCCAAATGAAAGAATAGATTGAAACTCCTGAAAAAGAACTAAAGGAGGTAGAGATAAGCAATCTATCAGATGCAGAGGTTAAACACTGGTTGTACGGATGCTCAAAGAACTTAGTGAGGACCTCAACAGCATGAAAAAGATCCAGTCAGAAATGAAGGACACTAATTGAAATAAAGAATGTGGCCATCTCTGCTGGCTTACTGCAAATAATAAGATTGTCAAAACACAAGAGAATTAGTTATAACCAAATCATCAGAACAAATTAAGTCAGAATTACACTGAATATATATCTTTATCTCATAAAAGATGAGAAAGAACTTCATAGAGACAATAACAAAACATTATTTAATACAAATAACATCAAAATTCTCACCAATTGTACCTTCACAATATTCACAAATGGAAAGACTTACTTTTTTTAAATTTTCTTTTAATTGTTACTCAAGTACAGTTTTCTGTCTTTTACTCCCGTCCCAGTCCACCCCCGCAGTGCTCCCCACCTCCCTCCCATTTCCACCCCCCTTAGTTTTTGTCCATGTGTCCTTAATACTTGTTCCTGTTATCCCCTCCCTTTTTCCCCTGAAATTCCCTCCCTTTTCCCCTCTGGTTACTGTCATCGTGTTTTCTTTTTCAATGTCTTTGGTTATATTTTGCTTGCTTGTTTATTTTGTTGCTTAAGTTCCTGTTAAAGGTGAGATCATATGGTATTTGTCTTTTTTTTTTTACCACCTGGCTTATTTCACTTAGCATAATGCTTGGAAAGACTTACTTGATCATTAAATAAAAGTCCCAATAAAATATAAAGTTCCAGTAAAAATCTCAGTAAGTCCTTCAATAAAGGCTAAATGCAATTTTGAAGAACAGAAAAGTGTGAAGGTTCCTGATATACCAAATATCAAAACTTATTATAAAGACAGTATTATAAAGACAGTATAAGAATAGACAGACGAATAGAATACATCAAGAAGTCCCCCAAACAGAACCACACATTTAGAAAAACCTGGTATCATACAGATGGTATTCATCTAGTCCAGTATGGACTAGATGAATAAATGGTACAGGACAATAAGTTATCCACATGGAAAGAAATTAGACTGCCTATTTCACATGTACAAAAAAGTCAGCTTCAGGTGGATTACAGAGATAAATGTGAAAAGCAGAACATTTAAAAGAAAATATAGAGAAAATTTTTGTGATTTGAGGACAAAGGATTTCTTAACTAAGACACAAAAGGCACAATATGAAAATTTTGTCTACGTTAAAATTAAAAGTATCTGTACAACAAAGATGGATATGAATTAAAGAAGGTAAACTATAGACTGAAAGATACTAAAAACATACAAAGGAAACAGGCTTAGTATGAATAATAAAGTACTCCTATGAATTGATAAGCAAAAATAAAGCCAATAGAAAAGTGGGCAAAAAAAAAAATCAACAGAAGAAACTCAAATGGCTAATAAACATTTCAAAAGATATTCAATCTTACTACAAATCAGAGAAGTGTAAATTAACAATGAAATATCATTTCATTTCACACCCATTAGATTGCCAAATACAGTACTAAAAAAATAACATCATTGTGAGGAACCAAAATTTTGCCACCTCCAAATAAGCCTTTTGGGATATTGATTTTAAGCTGGTTATTAAGGAACAAAAGACTCAGAAAGAAACTTTGATCTTCCTCCTAATTGCCTAAAAGGAATTTTGATAGAGGAGAGGTTGTGCTCCGGGAAGGGAGATATCACCATAGATAACTATAGTTTAATAGAAACTAGTATGTGATAGACAACTGCTTTTCCATCGCCATGTGAACTGTCTTCCTGCCCTTTAAAGTCCCAAACAAACCACCCCCCATCCCGGCTTCCCCTTAGTCCAAAATGGCATGTAAACCTTAACTACCCAGTGTGTCTCTTTGGACCTCATGTTCTTATGGCACCCCTGCATGTACATCCATAATAATTTATAAGTTTTCTCCTGTTCATCTGTCTCTGTTAATTGGATTATTAGCCAGCCAGAACAACTTTAAAAGGTGAGAGGAAGAGTTATTTTTTACACTCTCACAATGTGAAGTGCTGGAAAGAATAAAGAAAAACAGAAAACTTTGCTAGTGAATAGTAAAAACTGATATACAACCACTTTGGGGAACAACTTGGCAATAGTTCTTGAAGATAGGCACACCCTCCACCAAGCAATTCCACTACTAGTAACACATTAGAAACCCCCTTGGAAATATGGACAAGGAGAAAGGAACAAGAATGTTCATTGTAGCAGTTTTTAATATATAACAACTAATACTCTAATACCTACAACACAATAGTTTTTTTTTTTTTACATAATAGAACACCCCACAGCAAATAAAATGAACTACAGGTATATGTATGAGCAAAATAAACCTGAAAATAAAAATAGTTACTGGAAACACATTTTGCAAAATGATAGTTTGAAAAAAAAATATGTAAACATACATACAAACCTAAGTACTAAAGTATAAAAGCTATTGGGTACACTAAACACCTGAGGAAACAGTAGTTACTGCAGGAAAGAAGAATGGGAGGGTCTATCTATTTCTTTAATTTTAATTTAACTCAGGCAAATCTGGCAAAATATTACTTCTTAAAGCTGGCAGTGAATGCATACACAAGTATTCATTATCTTACTCTCCACCAATCTCTACATCTTTAAAATAATTCAGAAGGAAGAAAAAGTGGGAAATGGTTAATTTTACATAAACAGAACTTTAACAGATGCAAGAATAAATTTCTCTTCCAAAGAGCAGTCCAAATTTTTAATAAGTCAAATCACCATAAAAAAGGAAGTAGAAAGTGTCACCTCAGCTTTACAGCATAATTAAAGCTTATTACTTGTTAAATATCTATCATTACTAAATTAGGGAGCCATTGTGTTCAAGCATCTGAGTTTAGAGCACAGGAGAAATATATTCCAGTACGTTGGGGATTTTTATGTAGTAGGTTATGTGACATTCCAGTCTCATCATCCGAATTAAGATGTCCAGATACACCCAACACAAAACCCACAAGGCTGTGAAACTCTTAACTCTTAATCTATTTTAACCTGTTTTGTGTTGTGGATCCATTTAACGCTGATTAAATTAAAAACAAAAACGCAGGCCTTAGAGAAATCACACACTATTTTGTACACAAAAGCCATCCACAGGCCTTAGATTTAGAACTCCCGCTTTAAAGTTGCTTTTCCAAATCTCTGCCCGATACATCTTTGTTGAGTTATGCGGGAAAACAACGTCCAGTGTTATACAGGCTTACGTTCCAGCTGCGTAAAAGTGATCTGGGCTTTCACCAACTCCTCGAACTGTTGAAAGCTTTAGAGAGACTTTGCTCCCCATCGAGCGGAGGCTGGGCAAATATCACTCTCATTCGCTACAGATCAGAAGTCTATCGCTTTGAAGGGGGTCTAGCGGTACTGCCAAGGTGTCCCGCGGACGGAAACCCTTTTATTCTAAGCCTCGGGACTCAGAGAAGCACCCCGGAGCTCCCTGGAAAACGTCGCTACCAAGAGCCAACAGGTCAGAAACTGTAGTCAGACGTCGAAACTACCCTGTACGCCCCCTCCTCAAGGCCCACCTCAACCCCTCTCAAGGTTGGGGACTGGCTGAGAGGGGGAGGGGAACCTCGCCCCAACAACGTCCTCAACCGCCCCCTGCCAAAGTCCCTGATCCGGCCCACCCAAGTCATGGCTTCAAGTATCCCACACTCACTGAAAAGCGGGGCCGGGTCCTGGTCCCGGCCCGGCCCCAGGAATTCGGCGGGTCTCCCAGGGTTTGGGGGGAGGTGGCGGCTGGGACGCCATCTCCTCCACCTCCGTTCCGCTGCGGCAGAGTGCTGAGACTCACCCGGCCGCGGTGCACTGGCAGCACACGCACCAGGCGCAACGGGCAGAGCACCGAGCCTTTCACCCCGCCCAGCCCAGCAGTCAGTACGAGGCTCGTGGTGCTTTGGCAGCTGGGACCAGAGGATAGGAGGATGCCACCGATCCATAGGCGAGATAGGCCTCTCTTTTTTTATTTGCCTCGGAAAGAATTTCCTCTCTAAACCTCCTGGATAAAGTAAGGTCTCATCGATATTTCTGATAGCGGCTACAATGTCTGAGATGTGGGTGTCTCCAGGAAGCAGCTTTGGGACTTGTCCCGCTCTAGTTGGGACTTCTGTCCCACGCACTCCTACCCCTAGGGAGAGGAGGGGTGCGTGGCAGCAGTCTAGACAATATTACTGATTTTTCTACACACAAGTAGGGGACCGTTCATTCAGCCCTCCCGAGAGGGGGCTGGTACTTTCGTTCTAAAGCTCTGGTTTCCTCGGGGAACAAAATTGCTAGACGCAGTAGGTGCGTTGTGTTTCGTCTTCCCCTTTCTCTCTCTGAGAGCCAGAAGGGGTTAAATCTCAGACTCGGACTTCGTGGCGAAGGTGAGGTTGGGAGGTCTGAGGTGAGGGTGTACCAACTGGGTGCCGGAGAGGTGTGATGGAGGGGGTCATTTTCTTCCTGCTGGGGCGGCTTTGTTAACAAGGAGGGGTGAGTGGGAAGTTTCTTGCACTTGACTGAAGCTGGGGTCATGGGGGTGGAAGGTCTTGCTTAGCTAAAAAAGAGACTCGAGATACGTCTTGGATGTAAGGGAGATCTCACAGCTGAGTGTATTGGTAGCAAAATGCAGTTGTGATCGCCTCCTTCTTTAGATATCCTCACCCCACCCTCACCACCACGAGACAAATGACACCCTTCAGTACAGAGTGAGTATTTAAAACACGGGATGTGAGACAGCTTGGTCATTATGGTGCCTTTTCACATGCCCTGCTCCTTCCCTATTTGCAGTGAATGGTTTCTATAACATTCCGAGAGGTGAAAAGAAAGTTCATCCGCTCCCCCAGTAAACCAGAGACTGGGGAAGCATAACTGTATGCTTGGTTTGTGGAGAAGGGACTCTGTTCCCTTAGGGATCCTGACACCGGGGTGGGGTGGGGAGGAGGGAGGTTCTGTTGCAATTACTTGTTCAAGTTCTTTCCGTATACTAAACACGTAAACGAAAAGCAAAAATCTTAACAAAGGTAACCAACAATGAAAACTTTACTGTGTGAGATACATTTCTTACGGCTTCCTTTCAAAGGTAATAAACCTCTTATGGAACAAGAGGTTTCTGATTTCTGACGTTCTAGGAAATCCTATCACTGCAGCGCTGTACATTAAAATGAAACAACCAAATTTAAGGCATAACGTATTTCCTTCTTTTAATGTTGATGTGTTTAAGTCTCTAGAGTGTTGCTGGGTGAAAATTATTCGAGAGGTTTGTAAATCCATTCAAGTGATTACACACTAAGAGGGTTTGGTTTTGTTTAAGGCCCCTTCAAATTACTCAGGAAGGAGGTTTCCTTATTCTCAACATGTTTGGGAACTTCTCAGAGCCAAGAGATTATAGTGTATCTTTTATTGACCTTGCATTATACCTTTATTTCTAGAGAACCTATTGGAGAAATAAACATTGTCTTTTGCCAAAGGAAAGAAAGTAAACGTTTTATTGAAACTATTTAACTTAAGTCCCCAGGAAAAACTTCGATACAAATTGTCCTTTTAAGCACTTATTCCTTGACTTCACGTTTTGGGGAAGAAGGGTTTTTTGTCTTTTTGAGTCGAAGGTTAATTCTGAATGAAATAAAATCCTTGACCTTAACTAATGGAAAGGAGGAGTCATTACTTTGTGTCAAGTCTCTGCTCTTGATACGTGGCCACAAACGTTTAGAAACTTGCAAGTTAACTATGCAATTAAAGAGATGAGAAACACAAACTTACTCCAAGAATCACATCTTCATAGTAAGCACTTGGTAACAGCTTCACCCTCCCACAATTTTTTTTATTTCTTTAAAATATTTTATTTGTTTGTTTTTAGAGAGGAAGGGAGGGAGAAAGAGGGGGAGTGAAACATCAGTGTGTGGTTGCCTCTCTAGCGCACCCCCTACTGGGGATTTAGCCTGCAACCCGGGCACGTGCCCTAAACGGGAATCAAGAAAGAGAGGCTTCGGTTCCTAGGCCGGTGCTCAGTCCACCGAACCACACCAGCCAGGGTCTACCCTCCTACCAATTTTAAACATGTTCATTTGAATTATGAAGCTGCACAAATTAAAAGGTGCCACTGTATTTTATTCGCGTGGCCACAGTTATACCATACCACAACATTGCCATGCAATGACATTGCTAGTTCCTCATTTTTAATGTGGACTGATTCATTGATCAGAAGACCATTTATTTTTCCCCGAACAGAATGATTAGGTAATTTAGTACCTCTCCTTCCTGGCAACAAAAGAATAATACTGGATTTCTGCTGTTCCCTAGTATTTGTTTCTAAGTGAATTTATTCAAATCGCAAAAGGTAGCAAATTGTTTCAGACAGTAATTAATTACTTTAAAATATTTTGCATTTAATGTGTTTTTGTTGGAGGTTTTACCTGTGCATGAAAGAAGCAGATTTTTTAAATTTTGCTAATTGTTTTTCATTTAGTTAATATGATCAAAGTAAAATTGATATTTTTGGATCCCCTGATCAATTTGTTTTAAATACTTAACTGCTTAACTATCATTAAGGTTAGTCAAGTATTATCTTATATAAACTTATCTGATATATTTCTAGCAAACTAATTTTTAATTTCTAATAGGAAAAGTTTATTGAATTTACTACTCTGTGTTCTCAAACAGTACTCAATGGTAGAAAGTAAAAGCAAAATTTTACTCTGTACTCTTGTTTTCAGTACCCTTCTCCGAGACAACTGTTCTTTATTGTTTTATTTATTTTGATTGATTTAGGTATATCAATGCATTTTATCATAATGCAGAATGCTAAATGAATCCCTAGACAATTAGAAATATATCTGATTCATCTAATAAATTTCTTACATGTTTATGCTTCAGTGTGCATATAATGAAAGGGATATTATTGGAGAATACAAAATAGTGTTTTTCAAATAAAAGCTAGTTTTTATCCTTAAAGGTGATGATATATATTTGCCTGTGAAAATAAAACACAAAAGATGCTCATTAGTTTTACTTTTTATCTTTTTCTAGTTATAATTATTCAGTATGTTTCCACTGACTGAGGAAAACAAGCATGTGGCCCAGCTGTTGTTCAGTACTGGTTCGTGTCCAAGATGTATCTTCAGATTCTGTGGTGTGGATTTTCATGCACCCTACAAACTTTCCTACAAGGTATTTTCATTTTTTAAAAGTTAAGAACATTTCTTTGTTTTTAAGTAAATACCTGTACATTTGAGGGGAAGTATCTATTGATAACTCTTCATTAAATAAAAAAAAACCCTATAATAAAATAATTACTGATAATGCTAATTTTAGAATTTACATTACCATAAAATGTAAGTTACTTTTTGAGCGATTACATCCGACATTTAATATAGTAGAATCTTAGTGGAGCAACTCCCTGGTACATTTAATGCTTGTAGACCCTTTCTAAAGAGTACCTAAACAGAGTATCACAGAGTAGTGCTTTTCACCAGATATTAGTAAGTTGTAACAGGACGGTGTGAGAGTCCTTAAATCTGTTAAGTGGAAGGATTGTGGATTTGTTTGCATTTTTTCTTTTTCTGTTTTCTATATTATTTCATTTCCAAATAGGTATTTGCAACCCTCTAGGAATAAATGCTATTAAATTATTATTTATTGCTATTAATAACAACAAAAGTTATATAGAGATCTTTGACATTTATGATAATACACAGAGAGCTTTGACATTTAATAGAATACTTTCACATAAAATATATAACATTTTGTGAAATATATTTTATTCTAATAGTGATGTTCTTTTCAGAGGCAGATATTAATTATATATTTAAATATATAGCTATGTAGACAGTATAAACACACATGCACGCACACTCAGTTTCTTATAATTTTTAAAAATTGCCCAGGAGTTAGCAATAGTTGTCATTTTTCCTATATATTAGTTGTTTCTATTATTTTGAAATAATAATTATATCTAATATTCATATAGCTTTGTTATATGTCAAGCTCTCATATAACCCTCATAGTAACCTATTAGGTAGTAAGTACATACTATGATTGTCTCTATTTTCAGATGAAGAAACTGAGGCACAGAGAGGTTAAGCAACCTGCCCAAAGTTACACAGCTATTAAGTGAGCAAGCTAGGATATGAACTGTCTGTCTGAATCCAAAGCCTAGAATTTGGAGCTGGAAGACATGGATTTGAATCCTAGTTCCACCACTTTCCATCTTCAGTTTTCTCCTCTGTAATTGGGAATGATGATAACATCCACCTCACAGGATTTTAAGGGACAATATCTAATAAAGTATGTGAAAACACTTTGAAAACTGGAAATGGTACATATGCTATGATGACTAATATATGTGTATATTTATTTATACACGCTAGACTATAATAAACCTGGTTTTGTGTAACTTACACATTTTTAAAGACACATTAGAATCTATTATTCTGTGCATATGTTGTAAGTTTTAAAATATGTATTATATAAGAGACTTAGTGTTACCAACTTTTGTTTGTATCACTTTGTGTAAATAAACATGAAAATATTTGAAGACCTTTTTTTGGAAAATGTACTTAAATTTTGACCTGTTCTATTCATATAATGATATATGTACACATACATATATATGTACTATGTTATACTGACATTATACATCTCAGGTAATAATAAACATTATTTGTGTAGGTCATAAAATACCTGTATGTGTGTGCATGTATGAGTATTTCTTTGTTAAAGATAAAATAAAAGAGCTACTGTCTTAATAAAATGAATTAAATTTGAGTGAAAGACTTTTCCCTTTACAGTCAGTAAATTGTAATCTGAGTGAATTTAAAAGAATATTTATTCAGCAACTGAATAATGAAACCTGTTTAATTTAGACAAAATAGAGGAGAAGTCCTCTGAGTATTTGGATGAATAGATTGAAATATGAGAATGGTGTGAAAGGAAGGCCACTTTTAACATTATAATACAAAGTGTGACAAAAGTCAGGCAAACCAGCATGTGCGGTGGTAGAGGGCTTCTTTTGATGAATGCATATAAACGGTTTGTAATTATTGTGCCAAATTTCAGCATTGCCAGCATGTTTACCTTTGTTTAGTAAATTGTCTTGAAATTATTTTCACTTAATAGACTGCTAATCTCTGTCTAATTTTTCAGATTTCACATTAAATAAATATTGTACATATGAGGTTTTAGTGATTGTGAGATTATTAAATCACCTAGCAATAATGGAAAGTCAGTTTGTATGGCTATTTGTTAATAATTAGAATTGAAGGGTCTTTTTAACTGAAATTAGCAAGTGAGTGACCCCACATAAGAACTACAAGCCAAATTAATACATTTCTTAATATTTCTTTTTTTAAAGATTTTATTTATTTATCTTTAGAGGGGAAGGGAAGGAGAGAGGGAGAAAAATATCAATGTATGGTTGCCTCTCATACATCCCCTGCTGGGAACTGGCCTGCAACCCAGGCATGTGCCCTGACTGGGAATCGAACTGCAGTTGTTTGGTTCATAGGCCTGCGCTCAATCCACTGAGCTATACCAGCCAGGGCTTAATATTTCTTGATGGAGCCTTTGTGCCTCAGATATAGGAATTTAGTTCACTGATATATGAAACATCTTTGAAAAAATATTCACACATCTATTATAGAAGTCAGGTAGTTCTCTTTTAAATTCCCTAGAAAGCAAGTGCTGGCTAATAAAATTAATTCATCGCTCTAGAATTAATAAAAATCAACATTGCGTAAGTCTATGATATAATATTCACTTCTATTTTCATGCTTCATCTTATCCTTAGGGTTATTACTTTTTTTTGTAAATTAACTTTCCAGGAGTTGCTCAATGAACTACAGAAATTTCTAGAAACTGAAAAAGGTGAATTAATTTTGGAAGTTCCAAACCCACCTCCCAAGAAAATTCGACTACATGAATTAGAAGACAGGATTGATAATATGAGTCAAAATGGAGAGGGAAGGGTCTCCAGTGCTGAAGACGGAAACATTGCTTCCAGGACCTCAAATTTAAATGTATGCAATGTATGCCTAGGAATTCTCCAGGAATTCTGTGAAAAAGAGTTCATTAAAAAGGTAAATAATCTGTCTTTTGTTATTATATGTGCAATTATACAGAAGTTTTCAGTTTAAAGACCTAGAACTCTTGTACCTACAGGAACGATGCCATTCATTTCAACTTGTTTTACACCAATGGATTATTAAAATATTTTTTAAAATTTATTTTTAAAAATGCAAACCTTTTTATCTCAAATTACCTTTTTATCAACATGATACCTGAAACCTAATGAAATATATATCTATTCATGTATTTTAGTCATGAGTGCTAGTCAATTGAAAAATATATAGCAGCTTTCCTTTTGCTATTTAGCAGAAGTAGAAAGTTATAGGGAAGTTCTTTCTTAGTCATACCTGTAAATGTCTAGAAAAGATAAGAATTACAGCTTTGTGGGAGGTACATGTTTAGATGTGGTATTACCTCTTAAAATCTTTCTTAAATTATGGGGTAACCTAAAAGAAAACTATTTTGACATTCAACGGATTGTTCTGCAGGTGAGTCCTGGCCGTTTTGGTGATGTCAGTCTTCAGGGTCATAGTTAGCAAATAATTTCAGGACATTTATGAGAGTTCTCTACTCAAAGGGGAAAGTTGGGAGGTTTGGCAGTGTCATCTCCTAGACCAGAAGTTTATGTGATGAAGATTATTATAAAATTGTTATCAATTCCTGGGAATTTACATAATATGTTCTTATGTGTAAAAAAAAGAATTTTTATATGATGATGATGATTTTTTAGGTGTGCCAAAAGGTTGAGGCCTCTGGATTTGAATTCACCAACTTGGTATTTTCAGTCTCCTTCCCACCACAGCTGTCCGTAAGAGAGGTAAGTTCACTCACATGCTTAAAGCTACATGTGAAATGCCTGCTAGAAGTTTCTCAAAAAATACGGATGCACCGATATTCTTTACCATATTATATGTTTTACATTTTGTTTACTTATTGAGTGATTGAAAACATTACATTATAGCTGTTTAATAATATTGAGTGAATGGATGAAAAGTGGAATTATTGGTTCAGATTAGTGTATTCATCATGGGACTGCCATCTTTTTAAAAGGTTCTTATTCAGTAGAAGACATTCATTGAAGATTAACTCTGTGTGGTCAGAGATCTCTGTCTGAGAATTGACCAGGAATCCAGAGGCTTGAGTGTGGGGGTGGGGGAAGCACCAAGTACACATTTTATGATGGTCCTAGGATAGAGATGTTTCAGTTATGGTCAACCTTCTTATTTTCTGGAGTATAATGTAAAACAATGGCACTTCTTTTAGTCATTGGTAGAAAGGGAAATAGCCTTATGTTTATTTTACAATAACATTTTCCCTTTGTTAGTAAAAAAACAGTAGTCATTACTGTAACATTTGTGTGTGTCAAAATTGACCTGAAAACATAAAACTTTTTGTTAATAGTGTTACATGAAGTATAAGGAGAATGGCCTTAGTAATCTCAAATTACAACAATGAGTTTTAAACATATCTACTTATTTTTATGTATAAGGTATCTTTTCATTAAGAATCCCCAAACATCACCAGAAAGTTATATCTTATACCCGTTGCTTTCTTTGGGTAAGCATGTTTGTTAGCCCCCAAAAGGCTGAAAATTGATTTAGAACTTGTTGAATGATAGATAAATGCTGAGAAGTGAAAAAGAATAGATGGTTTTAAGTAGTACCTCTGTTGATGACTAGATAACTAAGCAAATGGCAGAGTAAAGGGGAGGATATACTGAGGTTTCTAAACACAAAGTCATTTTCTAGTCAATCATCAAAGCATTTCTCACTGAGAGGTCATCTTCAGGGTCCAATGTTCACAAAGAGAAACAGACTTCCAAAAGCTAAGTGACTTGCAAAAAGCTGCAGTATTTGAATAACAAAAATAGGAACAAAAAGCATAGTTGATCCTTGGAAAACAAAGGTTTCAACTGTGCAGATCCACTTATTTTTTTCAATAAATATTGTAAAAATATTTTCTCTATGGTTTTCTTAATATCTTTTCTTTAGCTCACTTCATTGTAAGAATACAATATATAATATACATATAATATACATATAACATACAAAATGTGTTAATCTACTGTTTATATTATCAATAGGGCTTCTGGTAAACAGTAGGCGATTAGTAATGTTTCTGGGGAGTCAGAAGTTACCCACAGATTTTCGACTGCGGGGGGACGGGGTGCCCTTTTTTACCCCTGCTTTGTTCAAGTGACAATTGTATATTTTCCAAGTGTGGTTATATATCTTAGCACAAAATTCCTCTCAAAGTTTATATCTTTTACATTAAAATTTGTGTTCTCCATATATATCACTTATGTGATGATTTTAACAAAATTGATTTAATATTTATTGAATACTTATGGAGTATTTATATTTCGTATCAGACACAGGAGATGCCATTTTACAAAACAGAATTATTCTGCTTCAACTCTACTTAACTTTTTGTAACCAATCTTAGTTACTAAACTATTTAGCAGAAATATGTGACTTATTCCTATTATGAGGGAATTAATACTTCCCGCAGGTTAGTGTGTTAAGTAACTTACTGTTTTCCTTTTTGGTAATAAGTAGTATATTTTCACCCATTTATTTCTTAAGAATGATAATTATTCAAAAAATATGCAGTTTTATATACAGCATACTATTTTCACAACCTAGATTTCTTGCACAAATTGTACTTATGTTTCACTTTGTGATTTTCTTTTATTATGTTTTGTAACTATTATTGTTGTCTTTTATTACTTCTCTGGTGTTGAGATATGTTATGGGCCAGACTCAATATAAATTGCTTTTCAAACCAGTTAACTTACTTGTTACACTTCCCAATATAAATAAGTTACACATCTTCAGACTATTCTTGCATTTTGAATATAAATTTTCTAACTTCATTAGTGATATGTTTCTTCTACAATGTGGTTTTCTATTAAGAGCTTGTAAAACTTAAAACTTATTTGTCTGTGTGTAGAATAAACATATTAATATACATGGAATTGATTTGTACTAATTATTTCATAATTCGGAGTGGAATATACAGTTATGTCAATTTTTTCCCACTTCTGTAGAAGAAAATTTTGACTAAGGATACAATAATTGAAAGCAAATAGATTTTTAATAACATGGTAGTGTTTGTTGTATTCCTGCTTACAAAAGGACCAAGGAAATGGATGACCTCAAGTAAAGGATTTTTAAAGATCGAGCTATTCAATTTGTTTTAATCTCTACATTCCTGGCTCTTCCAATCCCTTTCTGCCTACAGCCATAGGTTTTATTTATCATCATCCTAAAAGTGCTCATTTAAGAGCTTAGAAAGAAAAGCTTGCAGTCAGTGTAATCATCACCACCTTTCGCTGCGTTTGGGAGAATATGGAGGGGGGGAGGGAGTACATCTTCTGTGTGTGCTGTCCTAGGAACCAGCCGGTCTGGTCAGGAGAGTTTTAGACTGAATACTACCAAAGAGAAGAAAAACAAGTAGGTTAACTGATGAAACTATGTTAGACGTAAAGTAAGACATGGTAAGCAGAATAGATGGAGGCAGTATCCAGGGGTTCACAAAAGACAAGAATATGGAAACTAGCTGGACATAATACTTAGAAGCTTCAAAACCTTCAAAAACAGCATGTGAATGACAAAATGCAGTTGAAGTGATAAGGGAGAGGACTAAATATCTCATGACTACCTTGGTGACATACTGGATTTGGGTTTACCATTTGGGTGTAACAATAGAAGGATATCTTCACTACAGACTCAGATATCTCAAAGGGAGAGATAGAATAGTGTGATATGACAAGAAATTATACTTGGACTGAGAATCTGCAAGCAGAATGATGCTAGACACCATCTAGAATAGAATTTAGAGCAAGAGGGAGCCCTGACTGGTGTGGCTCAGCTGGTCGGACATCATCTATTAAAACAAAAGGTCACTGGTTCAATTCCTGGTCTGGGCACACACCTGGGTTGCAGGTTCAGCCCTCAGTCAGGGCCTGTACAAGAAGCAACCAAGAGAGGTAACCAATTGATGTTTCTCTTCCTTTCTTTCTTCCTCCCTTCCCCTTCTCTAAAAATAAGTAAATAAAATCTTTTAAAAAATAAATAAAATGAGAGAAATGGGACAGATACAGAAGTGGAAGTGTGCTGTCTGCCCCTTGGCCAAAGAGGAAAGGTGATTCGTTGCACACATAAACTAGTCACAAAAGTTAATATATACAGTAGCAGGAGGGACTCTTAGTGTTTAGGCACTTGATGGAAATCACATTTGGTTAAAAGCACATTGTCTGACAGCTTTTGAATTGGAACAGTTTCCTCTCCTAAAGTAGTGGTTCTCAAACTTTAGTATACATAGGACTCATGTTGGAGAGTGTCCCAGGCCTTATATGCAGGTGTTCTAATGCAGTAGGTCAGTGGGACCATGAATTTGTGTTTCTAACAAGTTCATAGGTGATGTTGGTGGTGTTGGCACAAAGACTGCACTTTGAGAACCACTGTCCTAAAGACTGATGGCAGAACTAATGTAGCCCTAAACGGCAATGAACAACCTTTTAAGATTTGTATTTCTGATAGGAAGGGAGAAACAGGCTTTTTGATAGATGGATTTCAAGCAGTCCAAGGGAAAGGCAGTTGAAGAGAAATGGCATAGGTATCTGGGCTGGAAGATAAAGGAAAATGTTTGGGATGTGCAGAGAAAGTGCAATTGAGACTTTAATTAAAGCCAAATTATCCCAATCAATAAAAAGTTGAGGGATGAAAATGAAGAAGAAAAAACGAGGAATCCTTCCCTCTCTCTCTTTCTCCCTTTCCCTCTCCCCTTTCTATTTATATATTTGATTTGTATTTATATATATTTGACTTATTTTGTAAAATTTCAAAAGTAGTAAGATAGCCTAACAACTCTCTATGTCTCTATGTATCCAACTCTAACAGCTAAATTGTTTGCCAACCTGAGATCAGTTTTTTAAAAAAAGAGAGGAATGCTAAAGTCAAATTAATGCAAATGTAAGCAGGAGGTTTAGATCTGTAAGACTAGCAACTAGAAAATAAAATCTCCAATGAGTAGGGACTTGCAAGAATTTCTAAGGAAGACTTGGGGTACTTGGGGTTATGTTTAGATCAAGAAAGAGATGAAAAAGGGAATTGATCTGCTATTTGGAACTGATGGTGCACTGCTGATGGATGATGTAGAGAAAGCAGAACTCTGTAAATCCCATTTTACTTCTGTTCTTTCTCTCAAGAAAAATCATCTTCATCTGAAAAGGGTAGAATGATCATTGGTATGGAAGAATGAAAGCGCCACATGGCGAAGCTTCTGGAAATGGGTTCAGGTATTACGGCCTGGATTGATTACATTCCAAGATAGATTCAGAAAAAACTTGCTGCTCTCCACGATCCTTGATAGCTTTTAAAAGATCGATTTTCCAAATGACTGGGGACAGGTTAGTGCAGTTCCAATTTTCCAAAGGTTAAGAAAAGTTGGTTCTGTTAAGTACCAACTCGTGAGCTTGACCCTAAAACCCTGGCAAGATTCTAGGTCCAGAATTAAAAAATACCTTGTGGGCACTGAGAATAAGGCAATCTGGATTGTCAACACACCAAACAGGTTTGCTAAGAACAAATTATGTCTGTCATGTTTCTTCAGTTTACAGGTAGCAGGACTGGTGGAGCAGAGAAATGCAGTAGCACCTGTGTGACTAGCATTCAGCTAGACTAGGTTTCTTTCTCATGCTAACTTCCTGAAGTGGCAGGAGCATGAGCAGGGCGTGAAGACAGTCGGGTGGATTGTGCCTGGCTGGCTATACCCAAAAGGAGCCGATTAATGATTGGTATGGAACTCAACAGTGTTTCTCCAAATGCGCTCTGCACAGTAACCACCCGAAACCTACTTGGGGAAAGTTTGTGCTTGCTGGGCCTTGTCTCAGACCTCCTGAATCAGAGTCTCTGGGGATGGGACATATAGAAACCCCTCAACAGTTCACATGCATGTTGAAATTTAAGAATCATGGAACTTTAGACAGATTTCTGAAGTGTTACAGGACACTTTTCATACCTTGTCCTGTTCATGATTTCTATATGATACAATGGAAACACTCACTACAAGTGTGCATGACAAGAGTTGAGTGTATAGCAAATAAGCTGAGTGTGAGACTTGAGATCCAAAAAGATCTCAAGAATAGGGAACATCTAACAAAACAAAATGAACAGAAATAAACATAAGCTTTTATACTTGGGTTTAGAAAACTGCCAAGTAAAGGATAAGCAGGAGTGGCTTAAAAACTGTGTTTATAGACAAGGCTATGGGTTTTAGTTAATAGCCCGATAAGAATTAGAGGTGTCGTGTAGATAATCTCTTCGGATTTTAGTCCAGATTTTAGAAGTACAGCATCTGGAAAGATGAAGGGGGCAATCCTGTTTTACTCGGAGCTGGCCATTCAGGGAGTGCCATATTCAGATGGAACATTCTACTTTTGGAGGAACAAGGACAAGTGGGAGGGCATTTTGTGGTAGCCTCAGGAATTTGTGAACGTTACTTCATGTGAAAATTAGAAAGAGATTCATGGATGTAATTAAGATGAAGTAAGGGTCCTGAGATGGAGAGATTATCCTGAATTATCTGGATGGATTCAATCTAATCCCATGGGTCCTTAAAAGTACCCTTCCTGGCTGGGGTCAGGGTCAGAGGAAGATGTGATTATGGAAGAATGATCAGGGAGATGCAGTGCTGCTCGCTTTGAAGACAGTGGAAGGGGGCCCTGAGTCGAAGAATGCGAGTGGCCTCTAGAAGCTAGAACAGGCAAGGAAATGGGTTCTCTCGGCCTACAACCTCCAGAAAGGAGCATAGTCCTGTTGACATTGTGATTTTAGCCCAATGAGACCCACGTTGGACTTCTGACCTAACCATAAGGTAATAAGTTTGTGTTGTTTTAACCCACTAAGTTCACAGTTATTTGTTATAGCAGCAATTAAAAAAACTGAATGCACATTCAGAGGAGAGGTGGGGACGTATGAAACCTGGTCACAAGAGGCACTGGAAGAAACTTGGGTTTATGAATTAGTGGAATTAATTTGCTCTAGTTAAATATTTGAGGGGTTTTCAGCTCTAAGGAATTAATCCGTAACAGGATAAACTGTTTTCAGGGATGGTGAGTTTTCTATCACCAGAGTGTTTAAGCCCAAGCCGGGCAACTACTTGGAAGATACACAGAGGGATCTGTATCACGTAATTGGTTAGACTAGAGACTTTATGCAGCCTTTCAACTCCAAGATTTTGTGTAGTTTTAAGAAAAATATTTATTATGGTAATTTTTGTTACCTTATATTCATGATTGATTCCTCTAAACCTCGACACCACAGTAAGTTATTGCCTCACTAAAATTGCCATAGAATAAATGACCCAGAGTTGTGCTACTATTAGGCTAAACTTCCATTTGTGGGAAAAGAACATTCCATTAAGTCCTTCAAAAAACAACAACAAAAAATGTTTTAAAGGCCTATTCATTCTTTTAGGTTTATCTTTACTAGTGAAGTCCAGTAGAGGGCAATATGGTACTATAAGTTTGGCTTATTGGTCCCTCTTCAGGGGAGAGTATGTGGGAGTTTGCAGGCTCTAGCAACTTTGAATGCATATAGAATCTCTTAAATGTTACTTTGGTTGTATGAAACACCTGCTTCTGATACACAACTTGATATGGTTGGTGTCTTATTTGTCAGATTAAACCTTTTTTCCTTTCATTTGTTATACTTCATAATATCTCCATGTTTTACACTAAGTACGGTAATTATACACAGCCCCAGAAAAGTAGCCAAAAATAAAAGCAGTACCATTTCTATGGTAGCAGTTTATAGTTACAGAATTGTTTTTTCTTAAGTTCTGACAAATGGGTATTCAAAAGACTTTGCATTTTTACTTAAATCGGTGGGTTCTTAATCAGTCTGGAATCATTATCTCATTAAGAATCTAAAGAAAGCAATACAACCCTTGTCCTAAAAATGCGCATATTGAAAAATTTTACATATGCTTATAAGGGGACTTTTAAATTCCTAGCCATTAATCTAGGATTTTTCTTAATTGGATATTCCAGTGATTTTACCCCTTTATAATTGGTTGAAGTGATTACTTTTTCTAAAGGGCAATGTTTTTTCCTAATTATGTTTAGCTCACAGAACAGGATATGATGAAATTGCTTTGACTCCAAGTACAGAGAGCTACACTTTCCAAGTTCATACTGTGTGTAGAGACCTGAGCTGGCTGTCTTCATTCATTAACCCGACTCTCTGATTTAGCATGTTCATTTTCTGCATTTTGTTCATTTTCATGACTCAGTTTTTATTTTGTGTGACAAGCACTGTGCCTAAATCAGTTTTTGTTTTCTCTAACCCACCATTTAAGACCAACTCAAGTTCACTTCAATGGACAAACTTTTTCTGAGTGTACTAAGGAATTTTCAAAATGTGTAGCCTGATTTTTGGTTAGGTTAGTTGGCTAGAACTTGCTTCAAACCCTAAATGGTCCAAAAATATGCAAAACATATTTTTACAAGGTGTTGCAAGGCACTGAAAATCAAGCACAATTAAGAGCTCAATGTCTCTGTCTTTCAAGAACCCTTTGCAAGATACTTCATGAATAGGTTGTGGGGGATAGTAACCTTGCTAATGTTTTAGATACACAAGCTACAACCTTTAAAACCCTTTGGAGGAAATGGAGCAGTTCAAACCCATCTTCCTTGTAAAAGGTAACTCTAATAACATGCTCCTGTGAGTACACCAATGTATGAAAGTCTGCTTATTAGAACCACAGAATCACAGATCTGTAGGAAACCTTGGTGATCATGTAGAACAGGGCTCCCAGCTGTTTATGACACTCAGTGGAAAATGGTGATATGCTAGAGCTCTGGCTGCGCCGGTGCCCTGGATGTAAATCCATTCATACCTATTGAGAATCTCTGATAAAGAGTCCAGGAGTTCCCAACCTTTGTATGTAAGGCGATTCCATTTTAATCTCTGATGGTTAAATGGGTCCCCAGTATCTGTGAATTGGATAGAAGACATGCTTGGATGATTTTTTTCAGCCTCACAGATATTAGGGTCACTTCACTAATCATCTCACTTGTGGTCATTTGAAGAGGAGAAAAATGAAACTTAGCAAATGTGTCACATTTACTGGAATTGGGGGGTGCCCCCCTACTTCATGCTGTTAAAATTTTTTTAAACCATACTATCTCTTCGTCTTTTATGTATGTATGTGTTTTATTTACATAATTACTTTGGCTGAATGAGCATTGCCTTTTTTTTTAACTATTCCACTTATTAAGCCATACACTCAAGAACATAACTAGGGATTAAGGGACATTGGATGTTGAATCCAGGCAGAGCGGCTATATCCGAGGGAACATGGAACCAGACATGACAGCAGGTTCAGGATTCTGTTTCTTGATACACAACTGGGACATATGTTCCAAGGGAGAACCAATGAGTGACATGCAATTAGTCAAGTTCTGTATGGAACCCATGTCCTGGTGAGGATGGGCAACCCCAGATCCACCTGTCAAGGAGTCAGAGCGGGTATTGAAGAGCTTTAATAACCCATGATTAGGGGTATAAGCTCAGGGAGTCCTGTCAAGGACTCCCTGACAGATACAGTCCTTGCCAGTATCTAAAAATATGTGTGTATATGTGTACATGTATATAAAATGATAGCTTATATGTAATATATGTATGTGTATACAGAATGATGGTTTATGTGTGACATAGCCATACCACCACAGTGTGTACTTATGCTTCAGGATCAGCAAGATGAAACCCCTTCCTCAGTAAAACAGGGTGTAGGAGCTGCCACGGTTTATTGATGAGTATTTGTACGGCAGTGTGCCACACATGATCTCTCATTTAATCATAACAGTCCCTTGAAGGAGGTGGTGTTATTATCTCTATTTTACAGATGATGAAATTGAAACTCAAGGCCACATTGCTAATAAATAACAGAGCTAGGATTTAAACGCTCATCAATCCAACTCCAAAGTTTATGCCTTCCACTATAGCTAAAGCCCTACTGCCTGTCAACATTGTGATTTGGTCAGACCAAAAGTCAGCTATTGTGTTTCTGTGCTCGGAGGAGAGACGTAGCCTTGGTTTTGACTTCCAGATGTGTTTTGTTTCTTCAAATGGTACAATATTTTCAAAGTTAGGGAAAGAATCCTTAGTAAAAAAAAATAATAATAATAAGGGCCCTGGCTGGTGTAGTTCAGTGGATTGAGCGCGGGCCTGCGAACCAAACAACCGCAGTTCGATTCCCAGTCAGGGCACATGGCTGGGTTGCAGGCCAGTTCCCAGCAGGGGATGCACGAGAGGCAACCATACATTGATATTTCTCTCCCTCTCTCCTTCCCTTCCCCTCTAAAGGTAAATAAATAAAATGTTAAAAAAAAAGGTATGAGAGGTCTTATAATATTTTAACAAGAGTCATAATTTAACAACCATGTTGATAAACCACCACTTTATTTGGTGATTCTCTAAAATTATAATTTTGAAAATAAAATTGAAATTACATTTTTAAGCACTTTTCCACCACATTTGTGTTCATATTTTGTTATCAGATGATTGGAATAGGTGTAGCAGAGGCTTTGGATTAAATATCTTATTACAGTGGATATCTTAAAATACAGGAATTTCCAGTCATTTTTATAAGGAGCTACTTTTGATTTTCTTTTGATGTTAGGAAGATTGGAATGATGTGTGATGATGAATTAGGATGTTAAAATCCCTTAATAACTGGAGGTGGGAGTGCCAGATAGGCTTTCAGCCATGTCCTTTTGTCATATCTGTGTCCAAGAACAGGGCAGGTGCCACCTGAAGTCAGACAAATCCGACTTCACTATCGACTCGTCAGAAACCTCCTTCTTGAGAAATAGGACTAGTACTTTCTTCCCTTTCCCTTAAGAAAAGGGAAAGATAAGTGAAATCATTTTAGGCCAGGTTCATCAATTAGTAGTGTTGATTAATGATAGCACTGCGTCTGCTCCTGCTTCTGTTTTAAAAATTAGGTTGTATTCTTAAAATATTGACAGGTATCTTTATGAATCTTCTGTTCTTAGATTAAAGCTAATCTGTTTTCCTCACTGATATTAATACAAGATCAATAGTAGTGGAATCTATTTCCTAGAATAGATAACAGTCAGGGCCCAGTTGGAAATGTGTATCTGAAAAACTTTTTTCCAAGAAAAACTGAGTATCTTTCTCCTTGTCATTATTTTGATTATGTAAAAATGTCCATTTTTTAATGAGATAAATAATTTTCAACCAAGTTGGACTTTTTAATCATTCATAAAACCTTAGTTGAACACTGGATTGTCATTTCACAGTACTAATTCCTTTCTACTGCTTGTAGCTTTTGGTTTAATAATTAGTGGGTCGGAGGTCAGCTGGGTGTAGGGCAGTCTCTACAGCCTTGACAAGAGTACTCAGAGTAGGTGCTGGCAGAAGGAAGAGGGTGAGTTTTTTATTTTAAAAAATATATACACACACATACAGGGGTAGGCAAAAGTAGGTTTATAGTTTAGAATATGTGAAAGTTATTCTTGTATTATTATTTATTAATTATTGTATTTTCCATAAAAACAAAATTAGTGAGTCATATTATTTTTGTTATACAGAGTATGGCAGAAGTAATACCTGCTTTACTGTGACTGCTAGGGTAATAATATGGGTGTAATAATTTATAGTTTTAATTTGAACATTTCACCTAAAAGGTCAATGGTGTGCTTGAGTGTGATATTGTTATGTTGCAGAATTACCTCCTGATGATTTGTAATAAAAGATTTTGTAATAAAAAGGGGGCATTATTTGTGCTGGACCCTGTATGTTATATTAAAAGCTATTCATATCGTAGTTTGAAGTGTTGATATGATTGAAACTCTTGATTCTTTTTTCTGGTGGAATCTCAGTTTATCTCTGAAGTGGTTATTTAAATGTTACTGTGAGTATGTAGGCAAAGATGATCTGACTTGGGTGGGGAAAAATAAAATGGATTGTATTTAAATGTTGATTGAAGCATACAAAAGGAAATGAAATTGATGCAAAGGTATCAACATGGGTAGCCCTTTAATTATGTTAAGAATCATAATATAAAATGATTTCTATTTAGAATTCAGTTCAGATCTAGAATTTAAATGTTCTTTGAAGCTAGGGTGTCATCATATGTGTTGACCATATGACATTCATTTGGTATTATCACTATAATTTCACATTAGAAACCATGAGACAGTGATTTTAGGAAGAATTTGGATCATATTTCTGAATGCATCACAGAAATCCTCTACCTATCAAGGAAATGAGCATGTTTACTTATGCCCTACTGAGTAAATCAGTAACGAGGCAGAATACTAAATTGGTATTTCAAAAGCTTTTTTTTTTGGATGTAGACATGTATTCAGGGCACTTCTGTATGACAACATTTTTATTCATGATGTAACCCGAGTTATACAAATCTTACAAAAATGTCTTATTTTTCAAATAAGATTTAAGATGCCCCACATGTGCTTTCTTTATATATATAAACATGAAATTTACCACTTTAACAATTTTAAAATATACAGATCAGTGACATTAAGTTCAATGTTGTGCAACCATCATTGCTAGCTTGTTCTAGAAATTTTCCATCACCCCAAATGAAAACCCTATACCTGTTGTCTTGGGAAGGAAGAGGTTATTTGAACCAAACTGATGACATAGGCTGGGGAGCAAGATCCCAAATTACCTCCCCCCTTTACCCCTCCGCCCGCCCCGCCACACGTGTCTTCTGAAGAACTTTTGATCACATTCACTGCAGGTGTAGCGCAGTGCATCAGAGGGAGTGTTCAGGTAGCACAGAGACACTTTTTTCCTGAGCTTGTGATAACCGTCCATCGGTTAGCTTGTTGCACTAAGTAAAGTTTTATTTTAGTTTGCTTAGTCTTTCATATTCCTCAGTTTTTAAGGAATTGCCTTATAGAAAACACAGATTGCTCAATGTGAGTTCTTGAAATTGAAATCTATCTTAGAATATAAAGATTTCCATTTTCTTTTTAATAAGTTTTTATTTGTATATTCACCAGCAGTTAACTCCTCCCTTCTCCTCAGAGGTAACCATTGTCTTTACTTCTGGAACTAGAGTTTAAATGGACTTGACTTTGAACTTGATATAAAATGGAATCATAACATTGTATATCTTCTGTGTCTGGCTTCTTTTACTACATATTAGTTTTGAAAGATTCATCTACATTGCTTTGTGGAACTGTCATTTGTTTGTTTTCATTGCTGAACAGTATTCAGTTGCATGAATATACTGCAGTTTATTTAGACTACTGTTAATGAATATTAAAGTAATTTCTGATTTTTGGCTACTTTCAACAGTGAAACCATAAACATTTTTGTAGCTGTATTCTAGTGCACGTGTGCAGGAGTTTATCCACATATGAATAGAATTGATGAATCATAAGGAATACATTTGTAATAACCTAGCCCCTGTTGATGCTGTGGAAAACCAGAGCTATGGGGCAGAGTTTGTGGTGATCTCTAGGGTTATGGGGTAGAGTTTGGGTACAGTAGTCATAGTAATCATGAAAAGAAATTATATAACCATACATATGTGGAAATAAAAGTAATTAATCCAAGTAAGTTGTATAGCTGACTTATGTAATCCAATTGTATAAAAGTGTGTATAAAAGGATAATATAGGATATTATCTTTATTTGATTAATAAAGCCAGATGGCTTCACTTGCCCATTCACCCTCCTCCCAGAGTGGTGTCTTATTGGTGGCTCCTCAACATTTCTTTGACTTCATAAATCATGCCAAATTATTTTCCAAAGTGGTTGTGCCAATTTACATTTTCACCAACAGTGCATGAAAGTTGAAGTTATTCTGCATCATTACTGACTCATAGTATTAAGAATCTTTATAATTTAAGTATTTCAGTGGGTATGAATGGTATCTCATAGTATGAGTGTACTTTAACTTTATGAGTTATAATTAAGAACAATAAACTGCACCAATTTAAAGGATACATTTTATTGAGTTTTGACAGGTGCATATACCCGAGTAACCATCCCCACAATCCAGGCTTAGAACGTTTCTATTCCCTCAAGGTTTTCTTGTGCTGGTCGCAGGACTTTCACTTGCAACTCTAACCAGCTACTAATCTGCTTTCAGGTATAGATTAGTTTACATTTTTTAAAAGAATTTCATATAAATGAAATCACATATTATCTATTCTTTTGTTCTAGCTTCTTTGACACAACAGGATGGTTTTGAGATCCATCCATATTGTTGTGTATATCAGTAACTAATTCTTTCCTATTGCTTAATAGAGTCCCATTATATGAATATAATACAATTTGTTTATCTATTTCACCAACTGATAGACATATGTGTTATCCTAGTTTTGGGCTACTACAAATAAAGCTGGTATGAACTTCTGTGTACAGTTTTTTTGTGTGGATATATGTTTTTACTTTTCTTGGGTAAATACCTTGGAGTAGAATGCCTAGGTCATAGGGCAGGTATATGTTTAACCTTATGAGAAACTGCCAAAGTTTTCCTAAGTGGATTTATCAGTTTAAATTTATATTCCACCAGCAGTATGTACGTGTTCCAGTTGCTTCACATCCTTACCAACACTTGGTATTGTCATTCTCTTTCATTTGAGCCATTCTAGTGAGTGCGTAGAGGTTGTATGTTTATTTTCCTGATGACTAATTGTATTGAGCATTTTTTCATGTACTTACTTGCCATTCATTTATCTTTGTGAAGTCTCTTTACATTTGACTTTGTCAAACCAAATCTTTTTTCTATTATAAAAAAAATTTGGTTTGTCTTTTTTCATTGAGTTGTAGGAGCCCTTAATATATTCCAGATACAAATCCTTATTATGTATGTGTATTGCAAGTATTTTTTTGCATACTGTGGCTTGCTCTTCAATTTCCTAATGATATCTGTCAAAGATGACAAATTTTTACTTTTGATAGCATCCAATTCATTAGCTTTTTATTCTTATGGTTGATGTTACTTGTGTCCTAGCTAACAAGTCTTTATCAGTTTTATTGTTTCTTTAAATATGTTTTGGCTCTATTCTGTCTTTCCTCTTCTCCCGAGGAGAGGAAATTCTAATTACATATGTTAGACTTTCATGGAATCTATTATGACTCTTTCTTCCTCCCCTTCCTTTTCTTTTTTGTAATATTTCATCCTTTAGAATCTCTTGGGTCTTATCTTGTAACCTGTCTTTCAGTTCACTGATTCTCTTTTCAGCTATGTCTAAAATGTTGTTAAGCCTGTCTACTGAGTTTTTAATTGCTATTATTTTTGTATTTCTAGAACTTTCATTTGTTTAATTTATGTAGTTTTTATTGATAGTACCCCTCTTCCCCTAGCAATCACCACACTGTTGATATCATGTTTTAATTTCAATGATGTTTTTCTATTTTGTTTTTTACCTTTTGCATATGTTTATATGTATGTTAGAAAAATAGGATATTATCCTTATTTGATAAACAGTATTTTCTTTTTTTTTTTTAATATTTTATTTATTTTTAGAGAGAGGGGAAGGGAAGGAGAAAGAGTGGGAGAGAAATATCAATGTGTGGTTGCCTCTCATGTGTCCCCTACTGGGGACCCAGCCTGCAACCCAGGCATGTGCCCTGACTGGGAATCGAACCAGCGACCTTTTGCTTCACAGGCCCGTGCTCTATCCACTGAGCTACACCAGCCAGGGCCTAAACAGTATTTTCTTTATCTTCCTGAGAATATTACGTTTTGCTATTAAGGTTTTTTTATTGTCTCTAATTTTTTAAAGTTGCTTTTTTCTGTTTGTTTTGGGCTCTTCCGTGTGAGAAGATCTCCTTAGCTGTCTGATGATTCTTGGTTGGCCGGTCTTATTTAAGAGTACAAAATGAGAAGCAATTGAAATCTGAGTGCATGAGTAGGGAGGGATGGTTGACTGGGAGTTTTACTGTGTCCATTGTCATTATCGTTGGGTCTTTCCTCTTGAGTAGGTCACATTCTTCGCAGAAGATGTAGTCTCCTCTCCAGAGTCTAGAAACTGATGTGAGAACAACAGTAGTCGGTGTATGTCATGATCTTAGTGCCTATCTTTATTCAGTGAAGTAAATGTCATTCATGAGGCCCAATCAGAAGATCCCCTTTTTACCATCTGGAAGAAGAGGACTTGATAGTCTTTTACAGGAATTAGGGAGGGGCATTCACCTGACTGCGTGGAGTGGGGAGGATGTCTAAGATCTACCTCTTTTTCAAACAGATTTCAATCAATCTTCCTTTTTTTGCTCCTCCTACTTCCAAATTTCTTTGTATTGTTTATTCCTCAAACTTTTGCTGATTGTGGAGAATGAGTTTGCCCTGCTGCCAGGTTAGGATTCAGAATTTTTTGCGGGGGAGGTCTGCTAAGTCCTTTGGCGCTCTTCTCTTTGCCTTTCATCTTCCAGATTGTTGCTGTTCCTACACTGTCACTGTCTCCATTCTGGTAGATTGTGCACTTTTAACAAATCTCTTTACTGTTGGTTTAGAAGATTAGGAAAAGTTCAGCCCTGCGTTTGATCTTCTCTCTTTACCCAGAAGTCCAACTACATTTGTTCACTTTTAAGATATCATTTTTGCATTTGTCTCATTTTAATTTTTATTATAGTTAAATTATTTTTATTTACTACATTAAACAAATTACCAGGACCAAAGTGTACTGTTCCTTTTATCTGTGAGGTTAGAAATTCTTTTTTGTACTGCAATGACCCTAATGGAAATCTGTCAGTTCAGTATTTATTTTACAAAGTAGTTATACAGAAGAATATGAAGAGAAAATATGTGAAAAATATTTACAGTAGAGTTCATATTTATATTCTTTTTTGGCATTTAATAGGGTTTACACCCAGAAGGCCTGCTTTCTTCTTTGCACTCCCCAGCCACAGGTCCTCAGCTCTTTAAGGACTACTGACGTATGATCCGTACGATGTTTGCAGATTTTAAGGATATGTAACGGAAGAGTGGTAGATAGAAGAAAAGGGAGATAAAGTTCATTATCTGTTAGATTCATGAGGTATTTAATAATGGTTTTTGACATCACATGAACTTAGGCTTTTTTTTATTTGTTTGGCTATTTTAGCTTCTACTTTTATATCATATTGTACAAATTAGTGGTGGTATATAACTCATCACACTGCCATTCTCTGGAAATTTACTTGAAATTTCCTTCACACCAAAGCTTTGTCATCAGGTCTAGCTATTAGACAGCCTTCACCAAATTATTTTTAGGAATCTATGGTTCTTTTTTTCTTCTTTCTCTCTCACTGTGTCTACTTCTATCTCTTTCTCCTCCCCCATTTCCCTCTCCTTGTGTTCCTTCCTAATACTGTATCACAGTATCTTAATAAAGATATTGGCAGGATTTAAACTGGACAGGATTTAAGGTCCAAGGTCCTCTGCCTTTCTCCTTTCCCCAGCATGTTACTACGTTTTATTTTTGGGTGTGTGGTTAGTTCTGCCTTGATCATTTGCCTTTATGTCTTGCATGCCTGTTAACCAGCTTTTATAGCTAGAAACTGACCCAATACAGATGCTATTCTACACTCCTATTCACAATAAAGTTTTTCAAATTTCTCCTTCCTTAATCATTTAGACTAAAACTAGAACTGAAAGTTTGGAAGGGACAAGGCTTGAGGAAAGCCCCTTTTGTTTATTGTGCTTCAAGAAGTAATTTAGTATATCTTTTGAATTATATGCAGAGAGTCAGCATTATAAAAACTACAGTTAACATTTCTTTGGTAGACTATCTCATTTAAACATTTAATTATACAAGAAATAGCATTCTCCCTGTTTTACAGATAGGAATCAAGCACCAAAAAGGCACTTACCAGTAATTCCGCCAAATCACTTGCTGCTAAGTAGGAAGAGGACTTGAACTAAGTAGGAAGAGGATCTGATGTTTTTCTTAGGGTACTTTATGACCTCCTTGCCATCCTGGTTGTGACTACTTACGCAAGCCCTGGAGAGGAAAGTGGGTGGCAGGCACATTAAACCTTAATAAATCAGAGGTGTTTATCGTTTATTTGGGAAGACTTTGTTAGAAGTTTTCAGTGCATGGCTTTGATACATTTAGAAAGACTCAAATATAAATAGCTTGACATATAACCTTCTTTTCAAATTATAATAAAATTCATTAACTTGGAGAAAAAATTTTCTTTTATAAACAAGATCAGGGTACATGGGGTGTGTGTGTACATTTTACAGCTTACAAAGCATTCTATTGCCACAACACCTCTAAAGTTAGCTATTGTATTTGTGGGAAATGAGGTTTACATTCAAAGAAATACGCAACTGTTCTGTTTGAATCAATTAAAATTTTGATACATTTTTCCAGCTTGCCCCTCTAAAAGATGATACTGTTTTACAACAGCGTAGGGCAACCTCATACCCTTGTGCAACTAGGAATTATAATATTCTTTCATACTTTCTAACCAACTTGCAGAAATTGTCTTGTTTTAATTTGCACTTATTTTATTGGCAAGGGAGGGTTCACATCTTTTTATATGTTTACTAACATTAGAGTTTCTTTTTATTTGGTTATTTGACTTTTTAAAATTGATTACTAAGAACTCTTTGGACATAATGGTTATTCATCTTTTATATATTTAATTTCTCCCAGCCTGTCATTTACTTTTGCCTATGGTCATTCCACAAACTTAAATTTCTAATTTTTATGGAACTTTTCATCTAGGAGCAAATTTCTTGGCATTTAACGAGTTCTTTGTTTAGGTCTTTCAATTGTATTGTAGTTTATATCTCACATTTCATCAATTTATTCTGATATTTTGGGATTTTTTGTTTTTAAGATATTTTTGAGTTTTGTTTTAATTGCAATTTGGGTGGGATTTTTTTTCATAACCTTTTCTATTTTGTTATTAGGAAAGTAATTTGTGTATGTTTGTGTGTGATATTTATGTTGCAATTGCCTAACTTACCAGTCTCCATTGTTAATACTGGTGGGTTTTAGTTGATTATCTAGGCATTCATTTACCTTATTTGCAAATTTTTACTATATATATTTATTATATGTTCATGCATGTAAATGTATGTATACATGTGTATGTTTGTGTGTATCTTATCTCATAAAATTGACTAGGACATCCACAACATGTTAGATTATAGTGGTGATGCCTCACTAATGGTGAACCTTGTGTGACCCTCACTAATAGGAGTGTTTCTAGAGTTTTAATATTAACTATATTGGTAACTTTTTTTAATAGATATTCTTTTTTTTTACGATTTTATTTATTTATCTTCAGAGGGTAAGGGAAGGAGAGAGGGGGAGAAACATCAATGTATGGTTGCCTCTTGTGCATCCCCTGCTGGGAACTGGCCTGCAACCCAGGCATGTGCCCTGACTGGGAATCGAACCGTGACTGTTTGGTTCGCAGGCCTGTGCTCAGTCCACTGAGCTATACCAGCCAGGGCTTAATAGATATTCTTTATTTAAGGAAGCTTGTTCTTACTGCAAGTTTAGTAAGTTTACAAAGGCCGAAATGGAGGAGAACAGGTAGTAAACTGAGATTTTAATGGAAGGACCATGTATAATTATCTGAAAGTTTCCCTCAGAAACCATCCAATTGATCCAAAGAAGAACCCTCTGATCCCTTGTCCAAAGAGGTGTAAAGTTGGCAGCCTGAGTGCCCAAGCAGGGTAAGGGTGGGCAGCTGCAGGTCTCTTTTCAGACTGCAAACTCTCACTGGACCCTCCCGTTTTCCTTGTGGGGCCTCACTCCAGCCATCCTCTTGTCCGGGGCTCCTGAGTGCACATACCACTAGTTCACCTCCCAGAGTAAAATGGTCTGCTCTTGCTTGGTGTCAAGGAAGGGGAGCTGGGGGTCAGTCCATTCCTTGTACAAGCCTTCCACCCCTCCCTCTTCGTTTAGCCTCACGTTTCACCCTCAGTGTCGTATGCCTCCAGTCCTCAGCTCTGCCGGGTTTGGAGGAGCAAGTGTCCCTGTGCTCCGGCCAGCAGAGCAGTCAACTGGGGCTCGACCACCTGTCTGGAGCAAATGAGTGAGGGGGACAAGAGGCGCAAAGAATGGCAGCAAGACAATAAGTTCTGATCAAGCTGCAAAATTTTATTTTTGGGCAAAGACTTATATAGAGGGGAGAAAGAGAAGTGTGTCGCTACTTGATTGGTGAGGGGTACACAAAGGAGTGCTTCTTGATAGGTTACTGCGCTCATGCCGGGGTGCGTGTCCTATACTCTGATTGGTAGCCTGTGTTCGTGCTCTGCGCATGCTCCTTGTTGTTTCTGAGGAGCATAAACCCCCGAGCTGACTGCATCAGTTGAAAGGCCAGATTCTGCCCAGCCCAGGTTCCCGACATCCCTGTTTGCTGACTCTCTGGGATCAGCTTCTTGGGCTCTGCTGCTTTCCGCTCCTGTCTTCTTTCTGTCCTCGTGTATTGAGATTTGGGGTGAGGAATTATTTCCTTGTTTCATTGTTAGATAGAGTTTCTGTTTTCTGTCTCTTGTTCTTCATCTTATTTTGAGATGATTTTCCTGGGTGGGGTGCAGAAAGGTCTTTTTTTCGCCATCTTGAAGTTAGGAGTCTGATGATTTTATAATAACAAGTTCCTTTAGTATATTTAAAAAGTAATATCTAAAAATTAATTTAAAAATTGAATAAATAAGTCATCATCCCTAAGGATATATTGAGTATAAATCAAGTTGAACACACAGGCTGCTTCCAGTCTTGTAATTTTCATGGAGTAACTTGGAATAATTTTTAAATAATTCTCCTTCTAGAGTTCTTGAATTATATATTGAAGAGACCTTTTTCAACAATTAATAGTTTCTCAGCGATTAACAATTAATTTGTCTCCTTGGTATTTCAAAACAAAATTTACTTTTAAAAGCTGTTTTTCTTAGTAGTGATTTTGAAGTGAACTTGTATTTATGATTATTGAAATCGAATCAATTGATACATTGAAGTCTCTTGAATCTGCAAGTTCACTTTACTAGTATTTTACTGAAGATGCTAGTTTTCAAAACTCAGATTCTAGGAGGAATATATTTGCCCCCTCTCAGCCGACCCAGCTGTTAACAGTTTTTGTTGAGATGACTTTGCCCCTCATGAGCATATGACACTAGCAGACAAACTGAGCCATACTTGTCTTTATGCTTATTCCAGAACTTTTCATTCAGTGTAGCTGTTCTGTTTTTGCTCATTCCCCTCCCCACCTCCACTCCAACTCCACCTTCCCATCTCCACAGAATTTCCTCACGATTGTTTCCAATCACATCCCTCAGAGCTGGGCAAGCATCAGCACCTAGAGTATTGGATAGCACAGTGGAAATTTTCCTTGTTAAAACTCACAACCTAGAAATAGTGATTCTCCTGTTACTGGGTCAGTAGAACTGTACACCTTAATTTGGACCTGCAAATCCATTCTGTCTTTGCTGATTTGTCTTCGCATTTCCCCTCTTGCCTGTCAAAAACATTCAGCCTTTTTAATACAGCCTAAAGGATTTCATTGCCAAGAGAAGTAGGAAAAAACTGGAGTGAGAAGGTCTTGTGTCTCACTTCATTTCCTTTTTTTCTCAGCACTGTAGGGGAAAATAATGTAGAGGTTTTTATGCATAGGTGACATAAATTTTATTCATCAAAGAGACTGAGACCATTAGTCATTATTTCATGGGTCTGATATCAGAGACTGGGGTGGGGGGAAGAGGAGTGGGGTTGGGGCAAGGAGAGGGTAGAGGCGAGGAGATGTGGGGGAGGAGGCTGTACCTCAGTAAAGCGGTCGAGGCCAGCAGGGTAATAGGAGAGTATTCTTCCTTCCCTCCTTCCCTTCCTCTTTCTGCCACCACACTCGACCCCAGACCTGACACAAGGCGAAGAACAGGCTCTTTTGAGGCAGATGTTCAAGGTTGTAGCAGACTGGAGAGTGGGGAGGAGGAGGAGAAAAAGGAAATCTCAGGCAGTTATGCTGGGTGAGAAGAGGGAAGAAGAGTTTCTGCTGTTACTAACCTCGTTATAAAGCCTAGTTCCCAACTGGCTATTTGTGTGCAAGAAAAATACATAAATGTGTATACGTATGCATGTGTGTGTATAGGAAGAACAGGGAGCGGCAGGTAATACCTCTAGCTGCTCAAACAATTATTGTCATTTCCCTATTGGTAAAAGTCTATATTTGTTCTGTCTTTGTTGTTATTAATGAGACCAAGAGATATATAGGATTCAAAAGACTTTACAGTTTTAAGGGCATTAATAGTACTTTAGAAACCCCCTGAAACATCACTGCTAATCATCAAGTTTTCTTTGTGTCTTCATTATCTCTTAAAGCTGCCTACTCTTCTCCATCCCCAGCAGCACTGCCGTAATATACTATTTCTTGCTTGAATTACTTCTTTAGTTTACTACGTGTGTTCGTTTCCCTTATTGTGTATCTTCCTCCTCTAATTCACACTGCAACCAGGGTGAGCATCCCTGAAGACAAATATGAGTCTGCTATTCCATTGCTTACAATCCTTCTGTAGCACCACATCACCATAAGCATAAAATCTAAACCCCTTAGCACAGGGGCAGTAGTTCCATGATCCAAGGCCCGTGCCCTGCTTTGTACCCCCGCCGGCCGCATGTCCTCAGCTCTTTAGAGATTACTGACATACAGTTGCCAGAACTTTCCTGACCCCTCTGGGTTTTGCACCATAGAGTTTTCTTTCTTAGGAACATCCTTTGCCCATTATTTACCCCGTTAATTCTAAGTAATTTTAGAGATCGGATTTGGTGTCACTTCCCCTACGAGACTGAGCTGAGGATGACTTACATGTTCCCTCTAAATATATCCCTGTCATGGCCACCACCGTTATGTAGTTTTATTATTTTTATCAATATTATTAATTATTATTAAATTTTACTATCACTTTATTCCCTTTATTCTCTCCTATTGATAGATTATGGGTTCCCAATGGGCAGAGACTCTATTCTCAGTAAAGATCTCACCATATAGGTGGTTCCCCTCAAGTAATGAAGTGTAGAGCCCTTCAATGTTATAGTTGAGAAACCAAGGTGCAGAGAGATAAACCACCTTGCAGCTAGTCACACAATATTTAGATGCAAAGCCTGCCTTTTAGTCTAGTGTTTGTTTCCCTCTCTCAGGAATTATAGACTCACGTGTCTATAAGGTCCAGATAAGCAACATATATGAGAAAAGTGGACTTTCTCAATAATATTCTGTCATTTTTCTGGAACATATGCCTTTTTTAAACTATATTTTCTATGATAAAGAAATATTTTGGTACAAGAAATATTTTTTTTTCCTCTTAAGTTACCTCATGAAAAAAAACAATAGTGATAGAGAGCCCTGGTTGGTGTGGCTCAGTGCATTGAGCACTGGCCTGTGAACCAAAGGGTTGCTGGTTCGATTCCCAGTCAGGGCATATGCTTGGGTTGTGGTCTAGGTCCCCAGTAGGGGGCGCATGAGAAGCAACCACACATTGATGTTTCCCTCCTTTCCCCTGTCTGAAATAAATAGATACAATCTTTTTTTTTTAAGTACAATAAAAAAATTATTGACTTTAAATCTAAACAAAACAAAACAAAACAACCCCCCCCAAACCCCAATAGTGTAAAGGTGATAGTTATATTGTGACTTGATGAATTATAGATTAGTATTTTTTCTTCTTCATGGTGCTATGGGACTTTGTAGATAGATAATGTGGCATTTCTCATGTTATAATTGTAGTTTCAGTCTTTGGATTCATGCTCTAGCTTAGCACTCAAACTCTGCTGATCTTTCCAGTTTCGTTTCTAGTGGTTGAACCCCTTACTCACATTTATGTACACATATACATACCCTAAGCTCCAACTTTACTAAAAGTGTGGTTCCCCAACATACCATTTTTAATGCCCCTCTCTCTCTCTTATTCCTTCCTGACACCTGTGCTTGAATCAGCCTCGGTCTCTCGCCCTCCATCCCCCACTCTCGTAGTTAGGTGCTGGATGAACTCCCACCTCAGACCTCTAAGTTCAGAAGGCAAAGACTTGCCATGGGGTGCCTGTGTGTGTATACAGAGTACACAAGGACTTCACAAGCATATTATTCAAGTGCCCCGATTTGAACTTACGTAGAATTCTCTAATAAAGTTAAAGCATAGTCCGGGATTAAATTGTGTGGTTCCTGAATTTTCAGAAGGTGACATACTGCCTTTGGTATCAAATTTGATTAAACTTGATAATTTTAATGCCATTTGACTCTTTTGAGGAGGAGGAATTAAATTGCTTACCCTGGAGGATGAATTTTTCCCATTGACCAAAGAATAGAAGATTTATAAATTTAAAATTAGGTTGGTGACCTAAAAGGGAGAATCGTACTTCTTTTTCCTCAGAAGAAGCAGGTTTAGGGCTTATTCCTTCTTTTACGTAATAAAAGTGGTAGAAATGGAATAACTGAGCAACACCAACTTCTTTGGGATTCAGCCTCCCAGCCCCTGCTGTGTGATTAGGTCTGTACTACCCCTCCCTGGCCGTGCTTGAGCAGGGAGCTTGCAAGGGGATCAGGAAGGAAAAATCCTTTAGCAGATCTCAGGTACTGAAAAGATTTGATTTAATTTTATATGTTACAAATGGTAATCTGGTTTCCCTTGGCAACCTCCAGTTCGGCCTGACTTTATAACCAGAGGATGACAGGAAACATTGCATACTTGATGGCATCACCTGGAAGTGGCTATAGAGAACAGAGTTTGCTTCAAAACAGGGGAGAAATAGGTTACTGAAAAAGAACACGGGACTGATAAGATAGCTGTCTGTAGCTCCGAGACTCGAGAGGATTTCACTGATGACAGAGATTCCAGAACTACCTCTAGTAGAGCAGTGTGGGGTCTGAGGGAAAGGGCTCAACTCTTGTCAATCTTATAAGGGACAATAATTTTATTATTTGTGAATTGCAGGTAAGGTTTTAATTTAAAAACAACGATAACAGTTACCATTTATTAAGTACATGCCAGGAATCTTACTTGGTTCCTCACATACACAATTTCATTAAATCCTTACAATATTCCTGCAGGGGGAGTATTAATATCCTGTTATAGGTGGGGAAACCCATATTTATTGATTTTTTGAAGTATGGAGGCTGAAGGAAGGTGGGGCAACATTGACTACAAGGTTTCAGCTTTAGGAGATAATTGTTCTTCTTCTTCCTCTTTTTAATGATCTCTAAGTCCTGTAAATCTTAATAGACTCTATTATAAAATAGTATACTAATTACGTTTGTTAATGATGAACTTTAGCCATGCAGAAAATTTTAAATTGTAATTAACTTTGTCTAGTTCTCTCATTTTTACACATTAGGAAATTGAATGGCGGAAATTTAGGAAATATCAAAGCTAGCTAGTAATTTGTACATTATACCATGCCCATAGACTTTCTTTTTTAAAAAATATATTTTATTGATTATGCTATTACAGTTGTCCCAGTTTTTTCCCCCTTTGTTCCCCTCTGTCCAGTACCCCGCTTCCCTCCAGCAGTTTCCTCCCTTAGTTCATGTCCATGGGTTGTGCATCTAAGTTCTTTGGCGTCTCCATTTCCTATACTGTTCTTGACATCTCCCTGTCTATTTTATACCTACCATTTATGCTTCTTATCCCTGTACCTTTCCCCTCATTCTCCCCCTTTCCTCTTCCAGCTGATAACCCTCCAAATGATCTTCATACCTGTGCTTCTGTTTCTGTTCTGGTTGTTTAGTTTGTTTTTTAAGATTCAGTTGTTGATAGTTGTAAATTGGTTGCCCTTTTAATGTTCATAGTTTTGATCTTCTTTTTCTTAAATAAATCCCTTTAACATTTCATGTAGTAACGGCTTGGACTGCCATCATTCGGAAAAAGCTAAATGAACCTTTTGGCCACCCCAGTGGACAGACAGACAGAGAGATGTAACCAGGTCTTGAGGTGGATATGGGTGATAATGACTGGCCAGTGGTAGAGACAATATGTGGTATTTTATGGACTTACACATGTATGCTTCTGTCACCTGCACAGAACGCTGTACACTGAGGAAGGACATGTCATTACCTTTCCTGAAGGTGAAAGCTACAGCAGTCTAATGGCACACTGGGAAATCTTAGTGTCACCTGCCTACTGTACAGAGCATTTTTCCTGAATTTTATTTAGTCCTCATCATGACCATGATTGTGAATGTTATTTCTTCATTTTAGCAATTTTCTCAGTTGTTTTATTAATCATTCCCAAAACATCCTCCCTAACATTTTATTATGAGAATTTTCAAACATATAGTAAAGCTGAAAGGATGGCCCAGTGAACATCCATAGGCCCACCTAGATTCTACAGTTGTTACTCTTCTGTATTTGCTTTATTATATATCTAGCCATCAGTTTATCTACCACCCACCTTAGTTTTTGTTTTATTCCGAAGTGAGTTACAGCCCTGGCTGGTGTGGCTCAGTGGACTGAGTGCCAGACATTAAATGTACCTTTTACTCCTAAACACTTATATGCGTGTATTATTAATTAGATATAGTTAAAAATATGTTATCCCTATTAAAAGACAAAAACAAAGCTAAGCCTTCCAGTCTGTTTTAGGGACATAGTATGTACTCAGTTACTTTGGGCCTTTCCCTATGAAATAATAAGATATTTTAAGAAAAAATGTGAGCTACTCATGTTAAAAAACACTTGTACCTCATTAATGAGAAATAGAAATCTGTAGGGAGGTGGGGGATACCCCTGCTGAATTCCTAGGCCACAGCAAGCCACTGTTGCAAAGTGACATCTTAACCTCATTTCTGATTGTAAATGAGGCTGAGGTCACTGCCACATTTCTGAACAGTAACTTCTCTCCCAAAAAGGGGAGTTTGATTAGCAAATTAGTTAAGCACTTTAGTAATGGTATTGGAACTTAATTTCAATAAACATTTTTTCCCTTTTCTCTTGTTTCTGGGTGTGACTAAATTGCCTACAGCATGCTGCATGGTTGCTGGTAAAACAGGAAATGGGGTAAGTAATTTAGGTAGGGAATTTTTACCACCATTTAAATATAAGCTACCTGATTCTTAAAGTACTTTTACTACTACTGTCTCTTTTTTTAGAGTGAGTTCACTGGCTACTAGAGAAATTGGCACAAAGAAAAATTTTATAGTACAAATTTAGGTGTCAGCCTTGCCTAATTGGTTTATTTGCATAGCATGTTGCAGTCTATGAAAAGATTCATTTTGGGGGTAGATTTACCATTAATATAAATACATACTTTATATTTATTGGTCACTTATATAATGTAGTTTGGCAAGTTATTTTAAAAGAGTAAATTTTATACTGATTTTAGAAACTGAGTTTGATAAACAAAGTCTCTCAATAGTCTCACCTGTTCAAGTCAGAGTTTGGTTGCCAACTGAGCTAAGAAAAAAATGTTTAATTGTCCAGAGCTTTTTGGATTTTAAAACTAAAATTTATCTACCAATTTGAAGAAGGACCATGTGCCTGCTGGAGGTTCCTGGGTACACTGGAGAGAAAAGTTCAGAGAGAAGTATAGATGTCTGTATTAAAATCTACTACTTGGTTAAGTGATTTATTTAAAAAAGTGATCACTTAAACACTTTTTTTTTTGTTTTAGTTTGTTTTATATTTCACATCTGCATTTTAATGGGGGTAATCACCACATGCTTATCAAAGGCTTTGAAGTTTAGAGTCTCAAATGCTTGTGATTCTGGCATAATACAATTTGATACTATGTTTGAGACATTTTTTAGTGTATAGAACATGGTATTTTCTTTGTGTGTGTGTGTGTTTGCTGTTATCTTGTTTTTTTAAATTTGACATCTAAGGGAAAAGAGGTCGGTGCTCCTGACTAAATAGTCAAGTATTTCATATTTTATTATCATTAAAAAAATTTTTATTGTTGTTCAGTTACAGTTATCCCCATTTTTCCCGCATTGCTCTCCCCTGCCCTGCCCACCCCACCTCTCCCACATTCAATCCTCCTTCCTGTTGTCCTTGTCCGTGGGTCCTCTATACATATTCCTTGACTTGACCCTTGCCCTTCTTTCCCCCATTATCCTGTCTCCCCTCTGGTCACTGTCGAATATGTTATTTTCTGAATTTTTCATTTTCCATCCACATTGCTTGTGAGTTGCTATTGTTATTCCTTACTGAAGGATTTTAAACTAAGCTTTATTAGTTCTTCAAAAAGATCTTGTTCAATATTCAATATAGGGATATAGGAACAGCAAAAATATAGAAAGGACATTAATTTTTATCCCCAGTGTCCCTAGGTCATTTTACATTCAAAAGATTGTGAAAGAATTGCCATTAAATAATTAATTCAAGGAATTCAGAAAAAAGTGTGTTGGATATTTTCGTTCATCTGTGCTCTATTTGGTAGTCAGTCACGTTGTATCTGTAGCAACAGTGATTGCAGTGGACATCCTCATTAGCAGTTACCTGACAGAGGAGGGAAGTGTAGTGACTAAGTACTAAATGGAGACTGAATTTACCTTAATGACTGCTAATTCCTCTAAAGGACCATCAAGGACCATGTGGGGGCCTCTGTGAAAACATTTACCCTAAATTATACTAGAAAAGTTATTAGCCACATTCAACTTGCAGGATTGAAAATCTGGCACTTTAAGTATTGTATTTTTTCCTTATATATAAGGTTAAGGTTTATATAAGATGCGTTAACCCTTTCCCCTAGTTCTTTAATCCAGAAGGACAAAAATACATATACTTGAAGTTTTTTTGTTTTGTTTTATTTTATTTTATTTTAAACTGGACCGAGAAACTCTAAATATACTTCAAAGAATATGAAGGATTTTAAATACCAGTTTTCTGCAATGGCCAGGTGGCTCAGCTGGTTGGAGCCTTGTCCCATACACCAAAAGATTGTGTGTTCGATCCGCGGTCAGGGCACGTACCTAAGTTGCATGTTTGATCCCCAGTTGGGACGTGTACAGGAAGCAACTGATGGATCGAGGTTTCTCTTTTATTTCTCTCCTTCTCTTCGTCTCTCTCCCTCTCTTTCCCTCTCCCCTGAGCCCCCTTGCCAACTTCCTCTCTCTCTAAAAAAAATCAGTAAAACTATCTTTGGATGAGGATTAAAAAAAATACCAGCTTTCTTAAATACATAATGAGTAATGTTTTAACCCATTTTTAGGATTGACTTTTGCTGTAGCCCTTTGTACTCTAGGGTATAATCAGTTTTTAAATAGTTTTCCATTCTTGTGTCCTCTGTTTCAACTTTTTATCCTTTACAATGTATTCTCATTTATAATTTACTAATTATTTACCTTTCAATTGTGATGCTTTTTATGCAAATATCATTAAACTATTGATACAATATCAAGATTGTCTTTTAAAATACCTAAATACCTGATATTTAGGGAATTGGGAACCGTTTATGAAGCTCAAACACTTAGTGTTTATATAAGTTCTTGAATGTAGAAAAATAATTTGATTATTTGTCCGACATAGGGCTTATCTGGGTATTTCATTGGTAAACCACAATACTAAAGCATTATGAGAGCATTCCTTGCAAACAGTTACATTCTCAGGTGGATAAGAATGAGTTAGATAAACTCTTTCTCAATTTGCATTTTTAAAAGAACAATGGTCTCTATATATTTGTTTTAAAGATCAATTAAATTTAGCCATTAGCTAAATTACTTTCTTGTTTTCAACCTTCCGTTAGTATTTTCTTTTGGTCTTGAAGAATTAAATTATAATGGATGTTGACTCTAAGTAGTCATTTCTAGCAGTGAAAATTAGACATTTAAAGAAATGAGTCACAAGTTGGCTGTTAATATCTCTTGTTAAAAGTAGCCCTGTGAATAGCTGTAAGACTGGTTTGAAGTTTTAATTATATGAATGATATGGGCTTATTAGTTTATTATTGGTACTGCTGTGTTCTCAGCAGAGTAGAGCAGTTTTAATACCATCATACCATGTTTTTCTTTCCTCTTACCTCAGTTCCTTTCTATCACAATTTAGGTTGCAAACTCAAAGCTAGAAGTCATAATTGGGACTTCCCCAAACCTATCTATTGGCTCATGAGTAGATTTGGGGGAATGTCAGATTTTTATTCAGACATTTATCTGATATTAAGTTGATGAGCATTTCAGAACATTGATACTTTAGGATTTGATATTTCTTCAGAAGTAAAGAAAAGTACAGGTTTTACACTGATTTCCCAAAAGTAAGTTTCATTATCAGGAAGAGAGTAGATGTAAACAATTTCAGTCTGGATATTGTAGTATGCAGTTTTGTAGTTTCTGAACAATAAATAGTCTTCTCTGTTCCACCTTCCTGTATTTTGATGCATTTTATAAATTCTGGAATTTGGCAATTCTAGTTCAGAAAAACTCATTAGTACGCTTTCTGTATTTGGAACTTGGTAAACTATCTTATATGCCATTTTAAAAAACAGTTTCTTGATTTTGCTAGAATATAAGGTTTATGACCTCATGAATTTTTGTCTGCTTTGTTTTCTACTTTTTAGCTAATGTGTAAAATAGTGCTTGGGACATAGTAGGCAGTTAATAAATCTTTTTAAATAATTGCATAATTTCTTGCTTTTAGTAGAAGAAGTGAAGTTTTTCATATCAGTGAATTAATTTTTGTTATTCAGAAAGCAGAATCTGTTGCTGGGAAGAAATGACATAGTTCAGCTAAAAGAAGCCTACAAATGGATAACTCACCCACTGTTTTCAGAGGAACTGGGTGTTCCCATTGATGGAAAGGTATCGGGTCATCAGCATTGTTAATTTTGTTCTTTGGTTTTACTAGTTTTACTTCATTGTATGCTACAGGTATGATTAGCCAAAAGAACCTTCCCTTTAAAAAGTAATCCAATGACGGATTTTTTCTGACAGTCTTAAATTGAGGTTAAAGTTTTTCTTTCTTTTTTAAAAACTTCTCTGTGATCCAAGATTTAGAAGTGTAACAGGTGCATGGTACACTAATTCACCTTAAAAGGTTAGAAATGAATCTAAGCCTTTAGTACATTTACATTTTAATTGTAGAGACAGATTTACTATTACAAAGCAATATATAAATAATGGAGCATGTGAAGAGTCAACTCTAGACTATTTAAATTTCCTTATCTGTGGCTAACCTTGTTTTCAAATAAACAGAATCTACTCAACTACGGCTGATCTGTGCCCCCCGGTTGGCATTTCAAGTCTCTCTGTTTAGTGTTTGGCAGAGACTACCTTTGGAGCCAGCCCTCTTGGCCACCGCCCCTGCCCCAGAGCAGACTGTGCCGCAGTCCCTGGAATGGACTGGACTTTAGTGAAGAGATCAACAAGTTTCCTGACGTGGAAACAGGACATATTTCCAGTTCATCTTAAGTTAGATTTTAATAGTATGGCCTCACTGCTTCGTCATTTTGCTCGAAGGAAATTCCCTGAATACCAGACACACCCTATTCAAGTAAAATCATAAAACCACCTTTCAAAATTAAAGAGTTAAAATTTTTTCTTTCCCTATTCTGAATTATATAGCTCTGTCTCCCTCAGTTAATAAGAATAAACTGACTGTCCTGTAAACCAAATACTGAGAGAATAGAAAATAAAGCCACCACAGATAGTATGAAGAGGAAATGAGGTAATGAAAGTACTTTGGGAATTAGAGAAGTCATTGATGCAAAATATTTTTACCTCAGGTTTTACTTTTGAAGCACAAATAATTTTCTTACGTGTTGAATCAGAACGGAAAATAGAAAACAAAAGCAGTAATAATGTTCTAATAGATTCAGGAGGACTGAAGTTTTCTTGAGTAAAAAGAATGGGTTGTAATTTTAATTTTATTTTGTAGATTATAATAGAGAGCAAAAAAAAAGATTATGATTCTAGGGTGGCTAATAAGCTTGCTGATAATTCAATGCAATCAGTAAACACAGTACTCAATAAAAAAATTAAGATTGTCACATGGTATGGCATTCATACCTTTTTCTCAATGTGGAATTTTATATATGCTTTGTGGAAGTCAATGTACAAGAGTGTGAAATGAAATTGTGCTTTTTTGTGTACAAGAATGTTTATTTTAGCATTTTTTAATAATAGAAAAACTTACTACAACAAAAATATCCAATAGTTCATACAGTTGAAAAGATGTCCATTTGCTTTATTCATTGAATAAAGCAATTATCCAAAAATATGTTTAATATTCTAAGAAATATGTACTGTACATTTATGTTTATATTCATAAAAAGAGCTTGAAGGAAACACACCAAACTGTTACTAGTTCTCCCTCAGTCAAGTGAGATTGAAAATCTACCTTGTATTTGATTATTTTACAATTTGTATGTATTGCTTTCGTAATAAGGAAAAAATTAAGAGTTCTTTTTTAAAACTCAAATTTATTAAGAAGTCCGAGCCCTTTATAAAAGCCTCATAGAGAGTTTTTAAGCATGTGAATAAAATACTTTTTGCTTTGCTAATAATTCTAACCGCAGCATTGACTAGAACAATTCTTCATTTCTTTTGGTTTTATCTCTGTCAATTCCCTGAATTCTCGTTCATCCTCACACCTAATTTATATGCACGTACAAAAATCATACAAATTTATTTTAAAATTTCTTTTAAACTTGTTTTTTTGGTAGGATCACCAATGATTGAACTTTAGAAGTCAAAAAAAGAAAAAAGAATTTCCTTTACAGCTGCTTTATGAACAAGTTGGTTTGAAAATAATAGTATTTCCAGTTTTTCTTGTCACTCTTTCTGAGCCAGTCTTTGAGAGTTAATTTCAGTTTCCATTCATAAGTTCTTAGATGTTGATTTCCTTTTGCTCATTTTTAAACTGTCTTTATAACTTTCAGAGCCTGTTCGAAGTGAGTGTGGTCTTTGCCCACCCAGAAACAGTTGAGGATTGCCGCTTCCTGTAAGTCCCCACGTAAACAACACTGTCGGTTGTGTAATTAATTTGTTAATGACTTTTGGTTTTCATGAAAATAGTATTGCTCCTCTTTCTAGTCAGTATAGCTGAAGTTGTCATGTCTTAGTAGGTTTAAAATGTGTTAACATAATGGTCTAGGCAAACCAGTGCAGCTCATATGGGGAGTTATTTTGTCTACTCCTGATATCCTGAGTTTAGCATCCAGGTTGTATAAAATGTATTTGAATTATATCCACCCCCAAATAAACTCATTAACCTTTTATATTAACTTGAATTTTACTTAGACGTGCAATATGCCCAGATTGTTTCAAGCCAGCCAAAAACAAACAGGTAAGGATTCCTGGTTCATATTCTTTAGTGAGTTTTATCTGAGCTGAGTATTCAAACTAACAACAACAAAAGGTCTGCATTAGTAATGTGGCAGTCTATTAAGAATCAGTCTTTAAATCTTTTCATTTTCTACATTTTTTTTTCGACTGTCAACACCTTTGCCTCTGGCTGGGAAGCCGGAACACGCAGTCCTTCTGTGTTTGTGTTACTGTCTGGCTTGTTGCCCTGGTGTGGAATTTGAAACCCGGGTTTTGGTGATGTTTCTCTTACCCATTTGGGAATATTTGACATTAGATTTTAATTCCCGAAATTATGTCATCTGGGAAAATCCGTGGTGAGTTCAACAGCATTCCAAACTTTGGTCTAATATCCATTTTCTAGCAAATGGTGTTTTAAAAATTATTTTATTATCATTATTTTTTCACTTAGAATTAATAAGAAGAATTTCAAGCTACATTTGCAAACAGAGCATATTATTAAAGCTCCTCTTTACTGTCTGATGTGAGCTGGTCTTCATGTTAATGAGCAAATTAGTTGGCATTCACTTTTAGCTCTGGTTAGATAGAATGGCGTGGCATGACATTGGCAATCTTTCATGTCCCAGTTACTTAGCTGGTTTTGTGCAGGCTCAGGCATTCCTAAATTATTGACATCCATTTCACTGTTCTGGTGGTTAAAAAGAATGTTAACTTTATTGTCACAGATACTTCATTTGTCTTGCTGGTGCTTTGACTACTCACTGGGCCTTTTAGAACTGGTTCATGGGTGGGGAGGAGGTGTTGTAACATTTGCTGAATGCCCTATGCAGAAATAATTAGAAATCCAAACCAAGCCCAAAGCAGTGCTTTCCTCCTTGTCTCACATCATGGGTATACCTTGAACATTACTGTGTTTGTTCAGCACCCTGAGATTCACAGATGGAGTTGCTCTAAGCTGAAAGCAGTAGGCCTGAGGGTTCCCATTGTCCCAGGCCCTGCTCCTCAGCCCTTATGAACTACAGGAACTGATGCTCACTGCTTTGCCATACCAGTTGAGAAGCTCTGTCCTAATGACTGTAAACCATATTTATATTGGAGATCTAGGTTTATTTTTTGTTATCTTTGAGGAAGTGTACATGTGTCAGCATCAAATCACAGGATAAGGGAGTTTTTGCCAAAGCCTCATAGACACCACACCATTTGGCCAGTGGGCGTTGTATAGTCTTAACTGTAGTTTTTCTGCCTTACAGCCTGGAGTAAATTGAATGACCTTTTGAGATTCTTTCAGGCCTAATATTTCCTGTCTGAACAAACAAGCATTTAATTTTCAGTTCTAACCCTATGATACCTTGGGGTTCCCTGAATGTGGTTTAGAAAATCATTGCCTTGATGGTAAACTGTTGAGATGTCTTCATTGTGCCCTTTTTCAGTCAAGTGTAATTTCTCATAACAGAAGAAGTAATTGTGATTTATCATAGCAAACCATGTGTATATGCATGAATTAGTTCAATGTGCCTACCATGTGATTTGGCTTTTCTCATTTAAAAGCCCCTAAGCGAGACACTTGTTGTAGATTCTCGTCTATTCACTGTAGTGGGTTTGTTTACTTTGTGGCTGGTGAGTGATGTTGAGTTGCTAGAGGCCGGGCAGGCTGGTCGGCTCTGGTTTACCCTTTACCCCTGCAGCCAACTCCTAAATTATATACTGTGGCCCCTGAGGGGATGTGGAGAAGAAAAGACATGAATCAATCTAAATTCCTTTCAAGGTCTGGGAAAAGCTATTCAAAGCACATTTCTTGCAATGTCATCATTTTTATATTTGAAAAATTCCACATTTTGAGGGGAGGAGGCCAAATGCAGAACTGATGGTATGAACCCTTAGGTTTTGCTTATTTTCTTGATGCTATCAAGTATTACTCCCTTTTAAGTATGGCTTAAAATAGCAGACTGTAATTTCTCCAACCATGTTCTTTGTTTCACCTCTGTTGTTTTCTTCTCTAGGTGATTAAATGTCTTTTCTTTTCATTTTACCCTATATAGTCAGTATTCACTAGAATGGCAGTTATGAAAGCTTTGAATAAGATAAAAGAAGAGGATTTCCGCAAGTAAGTAGAAGTATAGAAACAAGGAAGCATCGTGGAATTTTAGAATAAAGGGCATGTCGGTGATAGTCTGGATTATCTACCTCTGAGACAAGACTGGATGTGTTTCAGGGACCAGGATTGTGCCTTTGTCATCATTATATCCTCCACCCCTGGCTCAGTGCCTGGCATGCAGTGGTAGTCAATAAATGTTTGTCAAATAAATTTGAATTTATGAATCAGGTCCAACTTATTTATCTTTCAGAAGAGGATATTGTAGTTCAAAGAGGGAGTTGACTTGCTCACGATTTCTACTGGGTGGCAGAGAGTAGTGAATTTAGAGCTGGGTTTCCTGACTCTGCAATCGAAATTCTGCATTTTGTAGTGTTATCAATCCCTGGAAGAGGGAGAAAAAGGCTCAGGAGTTCCCCACTTGTTAAAGATGTTAGAATACAATAGGCCTTATATTTTAATTCTCAGTATGTTTGTTTTATTTAATAAAAATTTTATCATAGTTATCCTTCTAGAATATCCTTGAATAAATTTCAAACAATGCTGATATGAAGAAGGTTTTGTATATTTTACTGACTAAAAATGAGTCTCAGAATGGAAATATTTTTGTTAAAGTTTAGAAAGCAAAGACACTTACTGTCTGTCTACAAGCAATAGTTCCTAAGTTCCTAAGTGATTGTTTTGTTGAGATATCTTGGGAAACTGTACAAGATTTTCGAGCCAAGCATTGTACATTAAGTCCACCTCCAGTCATTTCCAGTCCGTGGCTTTGGAAGTTCCCAGATGGTAGACGGAGGATAAAGCTGTACATTGCTCTTCTCTGTGTGAGGTTGAAGTTTCTTAGCTAAAAGGTCAGAGTCTGCCACATTTTACCTTTTTTGGCTGTTTGGTCTGATTCCCAAGGTCATAGTTGAAACAAGAAGGAAAAAAGAGAGAAAAATGGTGGAGTATCCTCCCCTCAGGTGGGGCTCATGTGACCAGTCTCACCACATACCAGCTTTAACCTGATGATTGGAGGGGTTTTGTAAGCAGTGTTCATGGACAGCAAAATGGCTAAAGAACCTGGAGAAGCTTCTATTTCATATATGCAAATTTTTCTCCGAAGTCTCAAGGTTATTGGAAATTATTATCTGGGAATGTGAGGCCTGCTGGGAATGAAAGGCAGTAGTAAATCAGGCCCTGATTTACTTAGTATTGTGCTTGTGTGCTACAAGCTGTACTCAGAGGCCTAAGAAGGCCCTCTGCTTCCTAACCTTAAAGTTAGGGAGAGGCCTAGTCCTCGAGAGACTCGGGCCCTGGGTCTCGGACAGTGCTGATTCATTGTAGTTATGTGGTTCAATATCACGTCTGGAACACAGTAGCTGTAAAACTTATTTTGTTTTTGCAGGCAGTTTCCTTGTCCTCCAAACTCACCAAAGACCGTATGCACTGTTCTCGAAATTGAATGCGCTCATGGTGCTGTTTTTGTGGCTGGTAAAGTTTTTATTCGACAACACACTTACACTGTCAACTCACCTCCTTTCTGAAAAACTCAACTGACTTGTCCTCTTTTTCCTTGTTATGGTTGTTATTAGGTTCTGGTTAGTTAACTCTTTGAGGACTAGAACTGATAGCCAGGCTTATTTTAGATTGTGTGACATTCTTAATGGTCACTCAGGAGATCTGTTATTTAAAATGCCATGCCAAAGGGAAGTGACACTTCTAGGTTTTATAGTTTTCATCAGAGATGGCCAAATGGAAATATGGGTAGATGTTGGGACCCAAAATGCATCAGGAGAAACACAGCCTTGGAGAGAATTTTTTTATATAACATGAAAGCAAACTTGGAAACATAATTTTATTACCTGCAAAATGACTAAACACTGGCTTCTGCCTGAAAAAAACACAAAACAAAACTGTTGTATTGACTTTCCCAAGGGGTTATCTAGCGGACAGTTTTGTTTTGAAAGCTTTAGCTGTTTTATAGTAATAGCTGAAATGAAATTTATCTTTAGTTTTTGACTATTGAATGAAATAGGGTAATGAAAGCTATCTGTCTTGGGTGGCTTTATTCATAAAGCAATTAGTCATATTTTGTTAGAGTGTTTTCTTTTAAATTGCAAAAACTTCAAAATTTCCTGTAATTGAACTCTTTGGAATACAGTGTCACTGATGACTGTTACATTGAAACTGTTATTAATCAGGTGTAAAAGTAGTGGTTACTCTTTTTTAAAACATTATCGTTGGGTGCTCTGTAGTATTATAACTTGTTCAGTCATCCAGTCAGATTAATAAATATATTGAGGATTCCTTTAGAACTCATTTAATGATTCATATCATGTCTTTAGTCATCTCTTCTATTGTTACCTTAAATATTATCACATAGTTATGTATATGTCTATATGTTGGATCCCCAGATTAGATCATAAGTCATTTGAAAGCTAAGCCTTGTTTAATGTCACAGGACACTGGCACTCAGTAAATAGTTGTTGCTTTTCTTTTTATCCCATTGTGTTACATCATTTCATCTAGCCTATCTTATATGTCTCTGGCAGGGAGGTATAATAAATACTCCAGGAATCTACCACAAACTCCTTGGATAATTGATGGAGAAAGGAAGCTGGAATCTTCAGTGGAAGAATTAATTTCAGATCATCTTTTGACAGTATTCAAAGCAGAGAGTGAGTATTAAATTATTCATGTTTTAAATACATTGTCATTGATGAATAGATTTGTTGGAGGTGGCAGGGAAGATCTCTGCATTTTGTAAACCACCACCAAGTCTGGGCCCCTTGCCTGGCACTTTCCCATAAACAGGGATTGCTGTGTTTGAGCTTCTCTGACCTTGGCTGGGTTTGAGCCAAGGTGCACAAGGATTTCTTTCCTTTTTCAAAATGATTGTTCTTTCCTGGGGAAACTCAGAACAACTGAAACTACTTTGAATGAATGCACTTAGGTTCTGACTTTTGGGCACCTCTGCCTTGACCTCTTTTTAGGGAATATGAGGAAATTAAAGTACAGCTTTCACATTTAGTGCTTGGCATAATGCCTGGCTTCCATCACAGCCACTAAAATGGCCTCAGATGAAGTTCGAAGCCCAGAGAAAAGAGACCAACAGCTACCATTTTACAAAGACTCGTGTGGGAGTTGTGTTGTGTTTTAATTTCATAGACATTATGAGCCCAGGTTTGTGGGATGAGTCCGATCCTATCAGATTTGTATTTTCTTTGTCTCAGTTGGCCTGTTAGGTCAAAGGCAGCATAAAGCCGCATGATTTCACCTATGATTAAGCTAGAGGAAAGGGGCTAGTATTTCAACCACAGGAAATCTTGTTGTACTTCAGGAAAAACTGTAGGCAGTGAATAAATAAATCACTCTTGAAATGGGTTTCCTAGAATAATTAGAATACCGTTTTTTGAGGATCAACTAGACATACTTCTTTTTCTGAAAAACCTTAAGACAGGCTTGCTGTAGGAATGGCAATCAGGTGACTGAGGTGAGAGGTGGCTTCCCCTGGACCCTCTTTTTTTAAATAAAATTTTTATTTATTTTTAGAGAGAAGGGAAGGGAGGGACAAAGAGAGGGAGAGAAACATCTGTCGATCGGTTGCCTCTCACGCACACCCCAACTAGGGACTGGGCCACGACTCAGGCGTGTGCCCTGACGGGGACAGGTGTCCTTTTGCTTTGCAGGATGATGTTCAACCAACTGAGCCATGCAGGTTAGGGCAGAGTGGCCCTCTTTTTAAGGGTCTTTCAGAATTGTTTACTGAATGAAAAGAAATTGACCTAGCAACCTAGTATTTTCCAAAATCTTAGCAGTAGACCCTGGGCTAGTGCCATGAGCTTTTATCTACTTAATCTGGTTATTTTATAAGACTTACCCAAGTTATGAATAAGTGAAAATAAAGCTTTGTCTTTCAAACTCTCTTTGGGGCCACCTTACTGCTTTTCAGTAAGAAGACTCAAGAACCTTTCAGTTCTGACTATTTGGGTCCCAAGGAAGCCCCCACGATGGACAGGGCCACTGGGGGCCTCCGAAACAGCTGCAGGGTTCACCCTTGCTGTCTTTCAGGAAGGTGGCTTGTTACCATTTTCCATCTGAGGGGGAAAAGTTGTCCCCAAACTGAAAAGAAACAAAGCTGCGTGCTTAACACATATAGTTATGTGCTGAGGAAATGTGTGGAGAGCTGCTTAAGAAAAAGGAGAGCTCTGGCTGGTGTGCTCAGTGGATTGAGCAGCAGCTTGTGGACCAAAAGGTCACCAGAGGGGGTGTGCAAGGGGCAACGTGCAACCCATCAATGTTTCTCTCCCTCTCTCTCTTCCTCCCTTCCCCTCTCTCTAAAAATAAGTAAAATATTTTTTAAAAAGAATGCAGTAAAATATTTTTTAAAAAAGAAAAGAAAAAGCAGAGACCTCTGGGCCTCTGTGCTCACTGGCTTCTTCTTGGGATAACGCCTTGTTGTTTGAAATACCTGATTAAGTGCTTCTCAGGTACATTACTTGTTATTTGTGTGGTTCCTGTCTGACAACCCAGGGAAGATGGTTCTGACTGTTGTACTTCTAAGTCTCACAGCCCTGTGAAAATAAACCAGTATTGCGTGAAGCAGCCTAGCTACTTACAGAAAGGTTCCTTCCCCTAAATGGGAGGATACAAACTTGGTTTTCAGTCACTTCATTCACATTATATACTTGCTAATTCCCTGGTTAATGAGTAATAAACTTTGACACATTGTCAAAATCAATGTGTCTAAGAAAATTTTCCCCGATACATTCATTACAACACTCATTGAGTAAATATTTGTCAATTTTCTGCTGAAAACTGGTCAATGACTAGGTACAGGATCAAGTCCAAACCAGTAAACTTGATATTCTAAGGCCTTCATCATCTGCTCTCTGCCCATCTTTCAGTCCCATTGTCTGCCCATGGGTGTGAGGCCCTGCAGACTAGCCGAACCACCTGTACAGTTGCGGATCATTCTTACCTTTGGTTCTATATTTGCTTTGAGACATCTGTTTCTTTGAGCAGAAGGCTCAAAGAACTCACAGGATTTAGAAAACTCAACCAAGTTTTAAACCAAACTAAGTTTAAACTTGTGTTTCCTAAATGGCAGTGACTCCTTTTCCTTTCTTTGTCCAGTTACTCATAATTACACACAAATAAACTCTTCAAGTTTGCCCCACAAAGTATTCCTCAGTGTAGGGTCAAAATGGGAGACATGTTTCTAAGAGATGTAGTAAGTACTCCTTCTCCCTTTGTCTATTGACTCTAGTGTTTCTCTGGACTTCTCAAGAGCCTGGCTTTCTGCTCTCCTTTCTTATTGATGAGCTGGAATTTGTGGGAAGTTTTATGGGCTAATTCATGAATTTGAGATTTAGCAGTCACTGGTAGACCCATCTCTGTGTCCTGTTCATTCCCACACTCCCACCTGTCACAGGTTATGGCCCACTCACTGTGGATTCCCTGGTCCCCCGACATTATGGCTGGTTTGGAGAAGGAGGTGAACAGGTAGAAGACAAATCATAGCCCAGGGAGTCATTATTTTTTTAGCTTCCCAGATGCCACTTTGAACTTTCCATTTAGCTCTCCATCTCTAGTTAGTGCTACTCTTGAGCATTTGACTCTCACTGAAAGAACTAATGTTGCCATGTGTTTAAAAACAGCTTGATAATGGAATATAAGTGGAGTATAAATATGGAATGGAGGGTTCTTTGGGACTTATTGGGCCATATAATCCTACTCCCTGCCTACATTCTCCATCTGGAGAAGAACCTGACCTTGTACCCCTCATGGCTGCCCACCTGGCCAGCCCTCAGGAATAACACAGCACAGATCACCCAGACTTAAGAGCCTAACTAGCAGCTTGAATTCTAGACCAACCTTGGCTGTCTATTGATTAACCAGTCCTGGGTTGCATCTCTCTGTGAGACCCACAGTTTTGGGCCCTGTGGGGCAGAAAGGAGCCACTTTGCTGTGGCAGTGTGTGACACCTGCAGCTCAGAACCTATGTTTCCTACAAAGGAGGGCTAGTCTTGAGTATATTTGTCATAGTACTTTTAAAGCCTTTTAGCCTTCCTTTTTCTAAAGTCTACATGGGAACTGCATGTTTAGAATCTTCCCTGGGAGAAAAATGGCCATCGAAGTGGTATTCACCCACCTTCTACCTTTCCCGTCTGTTCTTCCCACCAGTCTTGTTCTTCTTAATCTGGTGCTTTCCACAGTGGCTGGACTATTGAGGAATAAATACAAACCTCATAGCTTGTATTGCAGTTGTGCTCTAAGTGCAGGAATGTTCCTGTACTTCTGCCCTGGCCCTACTCACTATGCTATAGTATATATCCCTACAGAAATAGTAAGCTCTGTGAGGATAAGAACTATGCGCTTCTTGTTTGCCTTTGTCTTCACATCATCAGCACAATGTCTTGCATACACATGCTGTAGATATTTGCTCCTAAATGAAAAAATCAGAGTGTGAGCCTGAGTTCTAGCCTTCAAGCTCTATTTTCAGAGACCTTAAACTCTACCACTCTAATGACTGACCAGGCTTCCCCAAATCCAAATCCTTGGTCCAAGAAGGCTGCTCTTGCTTTCCCTGTGGGCATAAGTCTGAGCATTTTTGGCTTCTTTATGGTGGTGCAATATGAATGGTGGTTAAGAAACTCTAACAGGACTTCCGGTCAAGATGGCAGCATAGGCAGACATGACTTGTCTCTTCACATAACATATCAAAATTACAACTAAAATATAGAACAGCCATCACTCAGAATTGTCAGAAATCATGCCCTGGCTAGTGTAGCTCAGTGGACTGAGCAACAGCTTGTGAACCAAAGGGTCATAGGTTGATTCCCAGTCAGGGCCTGTGCCTGGGTTGCGGGCCAGGTTCCTCAGTATGGAGTGCATGAGAGGCAACCACACTTCGATGTTTCTCTCCCTCTATATCTCCCCCTTTTCCCTCTGTCTAAAAATAGATAAATAAAATCTTTAAAAAAAAGAACTGTCAGAAATCAAGTTGAATGGAAGTCTGACAACTACAGAATTAAAGAAACCACATCCATCCAGACTGGTAGGAGGGGCACAGACATGGAAAGGTCTGGTCCCTCACCTATATGTGGTGGATAAAAATGTGAGAGGGATAGCTCGTGAATGAGGAGTCCCAGCCCAACACCAGGCTCCCCAGTGCAGGGTTCCAGTGCCAGAAATATAAGTCTCCACAACTTCGGCTGCAAAACCCAGAGGAGATTAAGTTGGTAGAAAAAACTGCCGGATCCCCTAGCAATTCCCCTTAAAGAACTCACAGGGACTCACCTATTCAGACTCATTCCCTCTGAGCTCCAACACTATGGTAGCAGCTTGAAAGGTACCAGGGGCATACTGGGAGAAACTGAAGTGTCT
>PVKM010001865.1:0-71525 GCA_004027735.1 Carollia perspicillata
AAAAATTTTTAAAGCACAAGTTTAGAAAGTGGTCTTCAAATTTTAAGAGCACATATCAACTTCATACTGTGACAATTCCATATGATTTAAAACTTTTTATTGAACAATGATTTCTGCATTCAATGCCAACATACACCCTGGATTTACTCTGTGTTGCATGCAGCTGGGAGAAAGAAAAAGGCATTTTCCTTCATGAAATAGACACATTCTCTTAAAGTCTATTGCAATTCAAATAATGCTGCCATTTGAACACTGAAATTTCAGTGGCATTTATTTTCACTGCTCGTTAATCTCCAACTCACAGAAACTAACAATAGTTTTACTTGCCTCTTTTGTTTCTTTCAAGTTTTATGTTAACATTTAGGGGGATCTACTTGCAAGGATTCTACTAAGGTGCTCCTACCAATGATTCCAGGGTAAAGAAGCAAAGAAATATTCCCACATCTACCAGTTTTTAAAATGAAGATTCAGCCATTCTCTTAGGAGGGGGCTCTTCTCCAGTAAGAAAGGACGGCAGTCCTTCAGAGTCAGAGCGCTGAAAAGGACACAGATCCTTCATGGGCCAAGGTCTCCGACACAGCGTCCACCGTCACTGTTTGACTTTTTTGTGATTTTCCGAAACACAGTCTAACTTTCATCTCTCAGCTCTCTCTCCAGTGCTGCTACAAGTAATCGGATGGTTATTTTTACCTCTCACATGACCCTTGCAGGGTCACATCTGACAGATACTTTGCTCAGACATTTGGAGTAAGATTTGATTCAGGCTGTATGTAAGGTGGTCCAGTCAGGGTGCTGGTATCAACCTGTTTTTCTCAAAATCATTTAAAAGCACTTATAATTTCAATGTATATGTCAAAAGCCCTTAATCCAGAGAAGGAGACTTTATTTAAAAGTCCTTCTTAGCTACTAATGAGAAATTCAAATGAATTATTTATTGGCCTTTATTATCCAACCATATGCAGGTAGGTGCTTCCTTGAACTTCAAAGTATACAGTATTCTAGCACTTTAGGTCTAGTTAACAAAAATAATCTGAGCAACCACCTGTTTTTAAAAAGAAAAAAATTTCAAGTGTCTTTTTTCCTTTACGGTGTTTTACTGGGGTTGGAAGCATTTACTTGCAGTGAGCTGGGTCAATCGGCGACTTCCCCATCTTTCCCTCTAGTAGGAACCCTGCCCCCAGGTATGTACATGAGACCCGGGCAGAGGTACTTTTGTGGACGGGACACTGAGCCCACTGCTGTGATGATCTACCACAAAGAACCCGTGCTTTGCTGTTTGTTATGGATGGGTACAAAGTGAGCCACCACCTTCAGAAACCAATTTTTCATTGCAAGGTAGACACTTTGGCAGACACTGATGGCTGTCTGGCAGGCATTCTCCCACCGAAGCCTTGCTACAGGGAAGATCCAGATTCTGTCAGGTGAGAGTTAGGGCACAGGGGTGTGGAGTGTGACCCAGTTCTGGATAAATGGCTCCTGAGGCGGTGTCTCCTGGGGGCTGCTGGGAAAAAGATTTCCCACCACGATAAAAAGCACTACACAAAAAGAAACCCTACGCCTCCCTGCTTCTCATGTGGGGACCTGAAACTTGGAGCTGCTGCAGTCATCTTGTGATCATACAGGGAAGGCCAAGAGAATCTACAAGAGGCTAAACCAAACCCTGACGCTGCCAAGCTGCTGAAGAAACGACATAATCACTTACTTCTATTTTCTTACATGAGAAAATTAACTGGTGCTGTTGAAGCCACATTTAGTTGGGTATTTTGGTATCTGGATGGGAAAGCTTCTTGCTGCTTCTCTTGATTTAAAAGGTAGCTCTGTGAGAAGACTGGTTATCCCAAAACAAAAATTCTGCACATTCAAGGGAGTGCTAGTATAAAAGTTTCCTTTATTAAAGCAATAAGCCCAGCCCCAAAATGAGCTCAGGGGAGCAACCCCAATCCAAGTATCTATGTGAGAAAACCCACAAACAAGAACAATGGTCTTCAAAGCACATAACTTTCCATTTAAGTCCAGCAAAACCCCTCCCCAAGTATTTTGTTTTTTAAATGAAGTATTTTGAACGTTAAAAAGTAAAGAAGATAGCTCTGAGTGGTGCTGCTCAGTGCGTAGGTATTGTTCCACAAACCCAAGGGTTGCTGGTTCGATTCCCAGTCAGGGCACGTGCCTGGGCTGCAGGCCAGGTCCTGGTGGGGGGCATGTGAGAGGCAACCGGTTGATCTTTTTCGCACATACTGATGTTTCTCTCCCTCCCTTCTTGTCTCTCTAAAAATAAATGAATAAAATCTTTAAAAAACTTTTTAAGAAAGTAAATAAAGTAATAAATACTCAGGTCACCACTAGCCAGCTTTGTCAAATAGTAATGTATCATTTTGTGTCTTCCTTTCCAAAGAAATAAAACCACTGGTGTAACTGGAGGCCCTTCTGCACGCCTCTCCCCCTGCCAAAGGGAACTACTCCCCTGAATTTGGTGTTTACCACTCTCTTGCATGTTTTCATACTTTACAACTTAGGTACATATCCACTATTAATGGTATAGAGTGTTTTCTGTATGCTTCTCTACTCAATTAAAAAAATTATACCTCCGAGTTTTAGCTATACTGATACATGTAGTTCTAATTACTTCATTTTAATTGTTGGACAGTAATCATTTAAAAAATTTATCACATTAATCCATTTACTTATTGGTAGGCAGTTAGTCCTGTTATTATTTTAAAAAATGTGACCAAACCACAGAAACTCCCTTGTAGATATTCTCATTATCTAGCACATGTGGGAGTTTAATCTCTCTACTAACAGTCCAATTTCTGATCACAGGGTAAAAATACGTTCAATTTCCCCACATATTAAGTTGCTCCCTGCAGCAGGTCAACTGCAGAAATGGCTGCAACTCGCTACCTCTCCCTGTACCCACATCCTTTGAAATGTAAGTTTACAGATCCTCCTCTCAAGAAATAGAACCTGCTTATCCACTCCTGCATTAGGCTGGCCTTGTGTCTTGCTTTGGCCAAAAGAATCCAGAAAGATGGTGTACTACATCCAAGCCTAGGCCTCGGGAGGCCTTACAGTTTCCACTTTTTCTCTGGAACTCTGCCAATGCCCTGTGAGCTAGTCTCCTAAAGGGTGGAAGATCTGTCTCAGCTGAGGATTTTACAAAGCAGCCTCCAGCCAGCTAACCTTCCAAATGTGCAAGGGCCTAGCTAAGGTCAGCAGAGCTTCCTACCTCACCCAGAGCTGGCCGCGGACGGCTGAGCAGTCCAGCTGACACAGAAGCTGACTCATGGGCTTGTGAGCAAACATCATGACTTAATATTTTAAGCCACCGAGTTTTAGGACAGTTTGTTATATAACATTAACTGATTTATTCTCCAAGTACACAGGCAGTGTACAAGTTTTCATCACTGTTGTTCCTTTTTAATATTTGATGTCAGTTTTTTATTTTGGGTCATCATAATGAGTGTAAAATTATACTGTATTATTTTTATGCTAAAATCGTGTACTTTTTCCTATGTTTAATGAACTTTCGGTTTTCTTTTTCTGGGAATTACATACACTTTACCTATTTCCCCTATTTGCTGATGATTTTAATGATCTTAATGCCTCTGCGCACATTATTAATCTGGCACGTGTCTTTATCTTGGTTTTTGATGTCCTCTGCTAAACATGTTTTATAAGCCATTGCTGATTTTACTGACCTTTTCCTTTTGTGTATTTAGTATCTTTTTCAGAAACATATTCCTGTCCCAGTGGCATAAAGTTAGTCTCCTGTATTTCTTATAATACTTTGACAGTTTTATACTATGGTCCACCAAAATATATTTGGAAATTTATTCCCAAATAGCCAGTGGTCTAGAGACTCCAGAGTAGACCCATGGTTATTACTGTTTTACTAATCTAGTTGTTAATTTATGTACTAATATAACATGGTTTTAACTAATAAAGCTTTAATACCTGGAAGGTATTCCCCTTTTCTGTTGTTTTTCAAAAGCTCTGAAGCCATTTTTATACCTTTATTCTTCTTTTTATCACTGAATTTTTCAATTGATTTGAGAAAAACTCATATCTTTATAACATTTAGTCTTCTCATCCAAGAATAGATTATACCTCTCCACTTACTCAGGTTTTTTTTTGATCCCTTCAACAAAGTTTTATTGTAAAGATAGTGCACTTTATTAATCTATAGTAAGGCACTTTAGTTTTTGTTTAGTTTTGTTGCTATTGTGAATGGTATATGTATTTTAAAGTTACATGTTTTCTAATTTATTACTGCAGGTTTAAAGAAACGCTGCTTGTCTCTTGCAAACCTTCTAAATGCTTTTACTAGTCCCGTTAGTTTCAGTTGTGTTCCTTAGGTTTTCTAAGTTAATAGTCACACAATTTGCAAATGACGACAATTCTGTATCTTCCTTTCAATCTTTATAATTTATTTATTTCTGTCTTACTCCAGTGGACAGCGCCCCGGTTCAATGGCAACATGATAGCAGGCATAATTATCTTCTTCCTGTCTGCCATGGGAATGCTTAATTTTCAAAAATATAATATTTGTGTAGGTGTTATTAGACACCCTATCAAGTTAGGAAATTTCCTTTTATTTTTCAACATATGGGTACTGAATTTTAATAAGTGATTTTTCTTCATTTACTGAGATAATTTTTTCTATTTTAATTTCTTAATAAAGTAAATTGCATAAACATATTTTCTAAGACTGAACTATCCTTGCACTCTCATGATAATCCAGTTTTATGATACTTGGATAAAGCTTTAGATTCTATTTGCTCTTATTTTATTTGGAATTTCTGCATTCATGTTTGTATGTGAGAATTTATTGTTCTTTTCTATTCTTAATTATCAAGATCAGGGGTTCGCAAACTTTGGCCCATGACCCAAATCTGTCCTGTCACTGAATCTGTAGACAAAGTTTTATTGGAACACTGCCATGCTCATTCATTCACAGTATTATTTAAGGGTGCATTTACACTGCAACAGCAGAGCTGAGTATTTGTGACATATACACTATGGCTTCTAAAGTCCAAAATATTATATATATATATATGTTTCATTGATTATGCTACTACAGTTGTCCCAATTCTTCCCCCTTTGCCTCCCTCTGCCCAGTATCCCTCTTCCCTCCAGCATTCCGCCTCTCCCTTAGTTCAAGTCCACGGGTCGTACATATAAGTTCTTTGGCTTCTCCATTTCCTATACTGTTCTTAACTTCCCCCTGTTTATTTTGTGCCTACCATTTATACTCCTTATCCCCTATGCCTTTTCCCCCATTCTCCCTCTCCCCATCCCAGCTGATAACCCTCCACGATCTCCATATCCATGATTCTGTCCCTGTTTTGTTTATTTGCTTGGTTTGTTTTTTTTTTAAAGATTCAGTTGTTAGTTGTGAATTTGTTGCCATTTTAATGTTCACAGTTTTGATTTTCCTTTTCTTACATAAGTCCCTTTAACAGTTTATGTCATAATGGCTTGGTGATCATGAACTCCTTTAGTTTTACCTTGTTTGGGAAGCACTTTATCTGCCCTTTGATTCTAAACGATAGCTTTGCTGGATAGAGCAGTCTGGGTTGTGGGTCCTTGCCTTTCATCACTTTGAATAATTCTTGCCAGGCCCTTTCTGCCTGCAGTTTTGAGAAATCAGCCGATAGTCTTATGGGAACTCCTTTGTAGATAACTCTGTTTGTCTCTTGCTGCTTTTAAGATTCTTTCTTTATCTTTAACCTTTGGCATTTTAATTATGATGCAGCATGCTGTGGTCTTCTTTGGGTCCAACTTGTTTGGGACTGTCTGCTTCCTGGACTTGTATGTCTGGTATAGTCCATTAAATATATACATGGCTTTGCCAAATTAGTGACATTTTCTTTCAGTATTTTTTCTAATAACTTTCCAATTTCTTGCTCTTCCTCTTCTCCTTCTGGCATCCCTATGATTTTCAAGTTGGCCCTTTTGGAGATGTCCTGGAGTCTTCTTATTCTCTCCTCGTTTTTTTACATTGTTTCTTCTTGCTGTCCTGATTGAATGTTTATTTCTTCCTTATGTTCCAAATTGTTTATTTGAATCCTGGCTTCCTCCCCTTCACTGATGGTTCCCTGTAGATTTTTCTTCCCGGATAAAATGAGATCAGGCACATTCAGCGTGGCTTGGCCTTAGACTTTAGACTTTTCTTTATCTCACTTAGTCTAACCTTCATTTCTTCCTTTATGTTATTGCCACACTCAATGAGTTCTTTAAGCATCCTGATCACCAGTGTTTTGAACTCTGCAGCTCCACTGCATTTAGTTCTTTTTCTGGGGTTTTGTTTTGTTCCTTCATTTGGGCCACATTTCTTTGTCTCCTGAATTCGGGAGCCTCCTTGCGTTTGTTTCTGTGTTATCAGGTAGAGCTGCTGTGACTCCCTATCTTAGTAGCGTGGCCTATTGTAGAAAAGCGCCCCTGTAAATTACGTGGGGCAATCAATGCCTTACATAATCACCAGGGTGAGGCAACCACCTCCACTGCTTTGTTACTGTGTGGGGGAGCAGGGCCACTGCCTGGCTTCTGGAGGTTTGCCTGGCACTTGCCCTGTTTCCAGTCACTTCATCCACTCCTTGTATGCAACTTGTGCCCTTCCAGCTGTTGCCATGGTGCTGAATCCCCAAGTGGGTGGGTTTGTGAACATTCTAAGACCTTGAGACCCTTTAAAGGAGAATCTCCTGAAGATCCGGCAGTTTCTTCCACCGCCCCAGCCCTGATTGGTTTTTACAGCCAGAAGTTATGGGGATTTATCTTCCTCGCTCTGGAACCCTGGGCTATGCAGTCTGGCCTGGGGCCAGGAATGCTTGCTCCCCAAGGTGGAAATGACCGGTCAGCTGCTGCTGCTGCGGCCTCTGCACACCGCACCGTGTCTCCTCTCCTCTCCAAGTCTCCACCCCCCCTACCCATCTGGATGAATATGGCTTCTTTAAATCCTTGGTTGTTGGACTTCCACACAGTCTGATTTTCTGACAGTTCTGGGTGTTATTTGTTTTGATGTTTAGTCGTAATTCTTTCTGTGGTTGTGTGAGGAGGTGAAGCGTGTCTACCCATGCTTCCATCTTGACTGGAAGTGCTAAAATCTAAAATATTTATTATCTGACCCTGTTTACAGAAGATTTTTTTAAAGTGCTTTTAAAAATTTAATTAGTTTATTTTTAGAGAGAGGAGAAGGGAGGGAGACAGTGAGGAAGAGAAACTTTGAGGTGTGAGAGCTACATCAACTTGCACGCTCCCAACTGGGAACTGAACCAGCAACTTTTAAGCCTGCAGGCCAGCGCTCGGTCCCTCAGTCCATTGAGCCATACGGGCCAGGCCCTTGACGGAAAATTTTGATGATCGCTGATCAAGATTCTACCAGCCTTACAAGAGGTGTGTAGTAATCTTTCTCTAGCATAGTTCAATTAAGATAAGAATACACATTCTCCGCCCTGGCTGGGTGGTTTAGGTGGTTGAAGTAGTGTGCCATGTATCAAAAGGCTGCAGGTTTGACCCCCAGTTGTGGTGCACAGGGGAGGCAGCCAACTGATGTTTTTCTTTCTCTCTCTCTCCCTTCCCCAAGCCCCGGCCCCCCTGCCCCCACTCCTTTCTCTAAATATATCCTTGGGTGAGGACTAAAAAAGAATATGTATTTTTAGAAATTTTGGTATAATTAATCTAATCTGATCTTGGTACTTATTCTTAATTTCAAAGTCCATATTACATCTGTTGCTATTTCTTTTTTGTTCCTTATTTATTTGTTGCATTAGCTTTTAAAGTTTCCTTTATCAGTCCTATGAGAGGCTCATTTGTTTTATTAGACAAATAAAAAGAACCTACTTTAGTTTTGTTGATTATTTCTATTTTTCTCTATTAATTTTTGCCCTGTCTCTTATTTCCATCCTTTTACTTTTTTTGAGCACACCCAGTTCCCAGTTGTTTTTTCTAGCTTCTTGATTTGATTGCTTAGTTTATTTAATGTCTATTTTGCTTTCTAAGAAAAGCTTCTAAGGCTCAAAGAACTGAATGAGCAGCATCTCGTAAGTCATGATAGAGTGCTTTCATAACTGTTTATCTCTATTTGCTTACTCATTTTTTTGTGATTTTTGCTTTAACTCAAGGATTTAGAACATTTTTTTCTATTTCCAAATGCTCCTTTCTCTGTCAAGCTGGATCTATTGTTGATTTCTGATTTTATGGTACTGTGTCAGAGTGTGCACATATAATCTATGTTACTGATGTACTGGGATTTTTAATAATATTTCTTTTAAAACTTAACATACAGTTAGTTTTTATAATTCTTCCATGTGTGCTTGAGAAAATTTTATATTCTTTGTTGGATGCAAAGTTACCCCTCAATATAGCTATCTGATCAACTTTGTTAATGGTGTTAATCCAATTTTTCTTACTATTTGCTGCATCTTCTATTAGTTTCTAAATTAGATGTTTTAAAGTCTTCAATATGGCTATAGATCTGTCAACTTTTCCCTACAGATGAAGAGTTTGCTAGGTGCGCATAAATTCATGAGTGCACTTTGTCTTGGTATGTTGTTTCTTTTATCAATATTAAATGTCCCTCTTATCCCATTAAATAATTTTCACCTAAATTCTACTTTGTCTGATATTGCAATTATTATCTCAGTTTTCTTCTGGTTAGTATTTGCCTGATATACCTGTTTCAATGCCTTCATCCTTAGTCATTCAGCATTACTGTATTTGAAAACATTTGGCAAGTTTAATTTTCTTTTTTAAGCCAAGTATGCGTCTATTAATTAGTAAGTTTAAGGGAAATCAAGTTACATCTATTGTGATTTAACCTGGAAACTTAGCTTTTCACTGAGCCACATAGGGTCCCTTGAAGATGAGTTAGAAGCTGAGTCCTTACATTTATTTCCCGTGTAGCAAACAAGCTCTGTGCTAGGCAGTCTGCATTCGCAAGTTCCATGAGTTAGAGGAAGTTGTTAAGGGGCACCTCCTCAAGGTCAGTTAGACCTGCTCGGGAACAGTGGCTGTTGGTTCAAGACTGTGGCATCTCCAGAGGCCGGAGCTGCTCTTGGTATTTGCTGAAACCACTGTGAGTTGTATTGGAGTCAATGAAAAAAGTAAGCCGTGGATGCACTTCCTAATGACTAAAACTCCTTTCCTGGAATGTGGAGCTGGGTGGGAGAGCAAATACAACTCTTTTGGAAGAGTCATCTGGACTCAATTCATTTAGCAGAATGCACTTGGCACCTATCCGAGTAATTCAGTCTCTGTTCAGAGTTCCAACACAAACCAGCTCAAATACAGTACTATACTCTCTAAGAGGGCAGACTCTAATCTCTACACTAAGCCACTGAATTAACTATTCATCAGTGGGTAGCGTTAAATTATGTGTGATAATGTAGACAGATAAATTTAGTAAAAAGATACCTTTTTGAAAAAATTCCAGTTTTTAAGAAATGGTTGAAAGGTAATTTAGGAGCAGTTATTTGCAGTAAGAGAAAGCCAATCTTTAAATCAGGTTCTCCTAGTAAGTGTAAAATAAGTAAGTATCAATTCTTTGACTAAAGAGTGATTCTTTTAAAAAGCTGCTCATGTTTGAGATAAATCATACATAAAGATGACCAAATTTTTACAAAAACATGACCTACTTAGAATTTTTTAAATCTGTTGCAAACAAGATACCCCTATTGAATGTCTTGGGTGATTAGCGCAGAGCAGTGATTTTCAGCCAGCGTGCCGTGGCACACTAGTGTGCCCCAAGAACTTTTAAACTATGTAATTCCTGTCTTTAGTCGAGGTGCTGACCTCTTTCCCCTTAGAGTGTCAAATAAGAAAAGAAATGACAACAGTCAAAACAACAGCCATCTGGTATGAATGAATCAAAATTACACCTTTTTTTTTGTTAGACTGGCAAAAAATATATTTTTGGGTGTGCTGAAGAATTTTAGTAATTAGTTTGTGTGACATGAGATGAAAAAGGTTGAAAATAGCTGTCTCAGAAGGACAAAATATATTTTTTAAAGATTTTATTTATTTATTTAGAGAGAGAGGAAGGGAAGGAGGAAGAGAGGGAGAGAAACATCAATGTGTGGTTGCCCCTCATGTGTCCCCAACAGGGCACCTGGCCCGCAACCCAGGCATGTGCCCTGACTGGGAATTGAACCGGCAACTCTTTGCTTCACAGGCCCATGCACAATCCACTGAGCTATATCAGCCAGGGCAACAAAAATATTTATAATATTTCTTCAGAGTCAAAGGAAAGAGAAAAGGTATAATTCTAAAAACAAAAAATTTTAACTAAAAAATGTAGTAGTAGATTGAGTAAGCATATTATCTCCTCTTTTTCCTCAGATTCCATCAAAATGGAAGTAGGGGAGTAAGACTGGGAAGAAGCTGTTGGAAGCAGAGCAATTAAAAAATTCCAAGATACAGACTGATGAATTAGGGTTGAAAGGCGAAGAAAAGCAAAAGAGGCCAGCTCAGCTCCCAGACTCTGGAGAGGTTCCAGGATAGGACACGGCAGGAACACCCGGAGTGCAAGTGAGAAGGGTCCTGGAAGCCAAAGGTCTAAACACCAAACAGCTATCCCTACACAAGGAAAATGGCCTGGAGCCAGGCCTCTATCGCCCCGCCAACTCTGCGGGCTCAGACGGAAGCAGAAAACCAGAAAGACTGGGACGCATTATAGCTTATACATCTATAAACACCCCCAGAATAAAGCCCTCCTACTGGAGCTTTCTTTAAAGGCCCTGGCACAGCGTCTTCACTTCAATCTGTGTGTCTACTCATCCGGTGCTGCTACTGCCCCAATCGTGTCTGTGATGGCACAACCACCACCACCTGACATCCAAAGAAAGTCACTAAAAGGAATCAAAGATCAAAATAAGCCAATAAAAATGGCTCTGGTAAACAGAAAAATTCAAGAAAACTCGGAGAAAATTAGTTCTTATCCTTAAGGAAACTTGAGAACCTGTAGCATTCTAAACAAGAACAAAATGTATATAAAAGCACCAAAGAATAAAAATGTTATCTTAGAACTTAAAAATGATCGCTAAAATAAAACATTCATTAGAAGAGTTACAAGTAAATAAAACTTCCTAAAACATAGTAAGAGAAGGCACATACAACTGGAAAAGAGAGTAAAGGCTTAAGCCCTGACCAGGCAGCTCAGTTGTTTGGAGAGGCTTCCGGATACACCAAGGCTGCGGGTTTGATCCCTGGTCTGGGCAAATACAAGAATCAACCAATGAATGCATAAATAAATGGATCGACAAACTGGTGTTTCTCTCTCTCTCTCCCCCCCGTCTCCCTCCCTCGCTTCCTCTCACTAAAAAAGAAAAGAAAAAGAGTAAAGGCTCAATCTAAAGGGTCTCATATATAATTAATAAAAGTTACAGATTTCTAGTCAAGATGGTGGTATAGGCAGACATGGCTTTGCACGACCACAACAAAATCACAACTAAAATATAGAACCACCATCACTCAACACTGACATAAATTGAGTTGAATGGAAGTCTGACAACGATGGAATTAAAGGAACCACATCCATCCAGACTGGGAGGAGGGGCACAGACGCGGAACAGGCTGGTCCCACATCCATGATGTGGTGGATAAAAAATTCATGAAGTAGTAGTCATTTGTCATGGACCCTGCCAACATTCTTTCCTACTTCTTTCTGTATGTTCATCAGTGAGAGAGCTGGGCCAGCCAAGATGGAGGCATAGGTAGAAACTCTTCACTTCCTTGCACAACCAAAAGGATAACAACCAACTTAAAGACAAATAACAACCAGAATTGCCAGAAAATCAAACTGCACAGAAGTCTGATAACCAAAGAGTACAGAAGAAACATTCATCAAGACTGGTAGGAGGGGCAGAGATGGGCAGCCAGGTTAAGAGGCCTGGCAAGGTGGTGGACCAGGGTGGATGGGAGTTCCCACATTCATGTGTGGATAAGCCGGGAGGAACAACTGGGGAGCGAGACAACCCACACAACCCAGGGTTCCAGCACAGGAACTTAAAGCCTCAAAACTTTTGGCTGTAAAAATCTGTAGCTTAAAAGCAGCAAGAGAAAAGGGGACAGTTACTTACAAAGGAGTTTCCATAAGACTATCAGCTGATTTCTCAAAAGACACCTTACAGGCAAGAACATACATCCAAGATTACTCTATCCAGCAAAGCTTTCATTTAGAATGGGAGGGCAGATAAAGTGCTTCCCAGATAAAGTCAAGTTAAAGAAGTTCATCATCGCCAAGCCCTTTTATATTAAATGTTGAAGGGATTATCTAAGAAAAAGAAAATAAAAAACTATGAACAATAAAATGAGAACCAACTCACAACTATCAGCAACTAAACCTAAAAAACAAAAACTAAGCAAACAACTAGAACAGGAACAGAATCACAGAAATGGAGATCACAAGGAGGGTTCATCAGTGGGGATAGAGAGGGGGAGAATGGGAGGGAAAGGTACAGGGAATAAGAAGCATAACTAACTGGTAGGCACAAAATAGACAGGGGGAGGTTAAGAATAGCATAGAAAAAGGAGAAGCCAAAGAACTTATATGTACAACCCATGGACATGAACAAAGGTGGGAGAATGATGTGGGGGGTGGGTACAGGGTGAAGGGAAATTAAGGGGAGAAAAAATGGGACAACTGTAATAGCATCGTCAATAAAATATACTTAAATTTTTTTTAAAAAAATTCTTAGTATCAATTATGAAAGAACAACAGAATTATAAATGCTAAAATAAAATTAAAAATTAAAATAAAAAAAAAAAACAAAGAAAAAAGTATTTCAGAGGGATATCTTAGGAGCAAGGAGTGACAGACCCATACCAGGCCACCCAGCCCAGGGCTCCAGTGCCAGGAAGTTAAGTCCCTGAAATTTCAGGCTGCAAAAACCAGCAGGCTTCATCTGCCCTGGCTGGTGTGGCTCAATGGATTGAATGCTGCTGGCCTGTGAATCAAAGGGTCACCAGTTTGGTTCCTAGTCAGGACACATACGTGGGTTGCGGGCCAGGTCCCCGGTGAGGGGCGTGTGAGAGGCAACCACGCCTGATGCTTCTCTCTCTTTCTTCCTCCCTTTCCCTCTCTAAAAAATAAATCAAATATTTAAAAAACAAACCAAAAAAACCCACACACACACAAAAAAACCCCAGCAGGGATAGGAGTCAGTGGAAGAAACTCTGGAGCCCCAAGCAATTCCTCTTAAAGAACCCACACACAGACTCATCTACTCAGACTCACCCCCTCTGCGTTCTGGTGCCAGGGAGGCAGCTTGTGGGGCACCAGTGGTATACAGGGAGAGGCTGAGGTGTGTGGCATCAAAGCAAGCAGAGGCCACTGTCCTTTTCTGGGCCCTCCCCGCACAGAGCCAGTAGACCGATGCGGTATCTAAGATCTCATCAACCTGGCTAACACTGTTTGACCTGAATTGGGGACCCCCAAAGACTCCACCCCACCCACCTCATGGGCCTACCCAAGCTTATGCTTCCCAACTTCCTAAATCTCTCAAATAAGCAGCAGCTGACCTCAGTGAGCCCCTGGACTGGAACTAGCAGGCTATATTCACAGCTTGGCTTTGCCTAGAAATCTCCAAGCCCAGCACAAGAAACAGCCATCTCAGACTGCTTTATAGTTCAGGCAGGGTGGCCCTGGGAAAAACACAGGTGGGGGCTGACCCTGGCTCACACCACCTGGGAAACCCCAGGGCCAGTGCACCCAGTGGACAGCTACCGATCACACTGGAGCAGCACCACCCTGCCGCTGCACAGCTGATCCTCCACAGAAGGCAGAGGCTGGTGGTCAGTGGTCACAGCCAGTCCTTGCAGCTGACTGGCCTGGGTAAATCCCTCCCATTGATCTGCAAACCACAACCAACAATCAACTACAAGAGGAGGGAATACTCAGCTCACATGGAGGGAAAACCTTCAGTACCCAGCTTGGGTGGTAGGGGAGGCTGAGCCACTGGGCCCTACAGGACACCTGCTACATTAGGCCACACTACCAAGATGCAGAGTCAAAGCAGCTCTACCTAATACACAGAAACACACTCAGGGAGGCTGCCAAAATGAGGAGACAAAGAAACAGGGGCCAAATGAAAGAGCAGATCAAAACTCCAGAAAAAGAGCTAAACAAAATGGAGATAAGCAATCTATCAGATGCAGAGTTCAAAACACTGGTTATAAGGATGCTCAAGGAACTTAGTGAGGACCTCACCAGCATAAAAAGACCCAATGAGAAATGAAAGCTACACTAATATTTCAAAAGAACAATTTACACAGAATCAACAGTAGAGTGAATGAAGGTGAGAATCAAATCTATGATGTGGAAAATAAAGAAGCAAAAAACAACCAATCAGAACAAGAAGAAAGGAGAATCCAAAAAAAAATGAGGATAATGTAAGCAGCTGGTGCGAAAACTTGAAGCATTCCAACATTTGCTTCATAGGGGTGCCAGAAGGGGAAGAGAAAGAGCAAGAAACAGGAAATCTGTTTGAGAAAATAATGAAAGAAAACTTCCCTAATTTGGTGAAGGAAATAAATATGCAAGTCCAGGAAGCACAGAGAGTCCCAAAGAAGATGGATGCAAAGAGGCCCACCCCAAGACACATCGTAATTAAAATGCCAAAAGTTAAAGATAAAGAGATGGGAGTGGAGTGTGGGAGAATGGGTGAGGTGAGGGGATTAAGCAGCACCAATAGGTAGTTACAGAATAGCCATGGGGATGTAAAGTACAGTATAGGAAATGGGGATTGACTATAGGAATTAAAAGAAGGAAAAAAGTAGGTTATCTCCAGAGGAATAAGTACTAATTTAGCATTAGGTTTATTGTCCACAACACTGAAAATAATACTATCAATTTAAAGGGAAAGTGGTTTTCAGTAAGAAATTTTTAATTAGCAAAACCTTTAGTGAGACAATGTAAGTGTGAGGCAAAAAATAAAGTATTAACTATTGTGTTTTCACTAAGTGGGAATTACTCAATGTTTCTTTTCATTCTAAGTCTTCCAGTCTTGTTTTATTTTAGAACCATATACTATGAACATATATAATTTTGATATAATTTCAAATACAAATTTGATATAATTTTAGAATTCAGAAAAGCTACATAAAGACACATGCTAGATAATTTTAAGCCTATATATTTGACTCCCTCAGTCATAGTTTCCTGCTGTAACAACCGACATACACGAAACTCGAACCTTGGCAGGTAAGAGTGGAGTGAATGGAAAAGCACCAATAAGCACAGGTGAGACTGGTGGAGAGTAAAGGAATTTTCTGCCCCAGCCCCCATCGCTCCTGACACACTGCACGTCTGCAGCAGGAACTGAATCGTCAGCAGAGCTCTAACCCTGCAGGGTATGGAGAACACATGTCCTGGAAAGACTAATGAGTTTATATGCAGCAGGACGGTGGAATGCGGTCAGTCCTGAGGCATATGACCTGGAGAAAAGCAGAGACAGCCTCAGAGAAGAAACTGTTCCTAAGGAAAAAGCTGTAATCACCGCAAGTGCTCATTTCAGTTACGACTACTAAACAATTTCAAATTTCACTCAAAGGACAAGCAGAGAAAATTCAAACATCGGAAAAAACAGCAGTTCAAAAAGGGAATCAATCAGATAACTTAAAAAACAGGGTTATTACAAGAAAAAAATGAGTCCTTATTCAGTAAGGTTCAAGAAGACATTACAACTAGAAAACAATAGCAAGCTGTCACAAATAGAAAGCAATGTAAAAACAGAAAAGGGTTCTTAAATATCACCATTACTATTAAAAACTAATAACCCAAGAGAGGGTAACAAATAGCTAATTAAATATGGCAGAAAAGTGGAGATACATAAGGCCAAAATATGAAGAATTCTTCAAGCATGCAAAGTAAAAATGGAGAGATAAAAATTATAAAAAGAGAGGAAAGCATACAATACACAGATGATCCTTGACTTTGTGATGGTGTGAAGGTGATACGCATTCAGTAAAGACCCTACCTTAAGCCATGCACGCAACTGTGATGTTGAACAACCAATACTCTATAGTGTACTGTGTTGTTGGCACTTTTTGGATATTGTTCTGTTTTTTTGCATCCTATCATGTCTACAAAACCCCCACCTGTGTCTCCTGCTTCTAATGAAAAGAAGGTAATTATTCTTGAGATGAACCTCAATTATTCTTGAGATGAACCTAAAGATAAATGCCCAGCTGCAGCCTAACATAAGTGTTCTGAACTTGTTTAAAACAGGCTAGGCTAAAAAGCTACGATGTTCAGTAGGTTAGGTGTATTAAACGCACTTTCGACTTACAATATTTTCAACTTATAATGGGTTTATCAGGATGTAACTCCTTTATAAAGTCAAGGATCATCTATTTGTAATAGGAGTTTTAGCAAAGAAAAACTAAACTGATAATAGTGGGACAAAAACTGAAGGAAAAAAAAAATCCCTGAAGCTAAGGAAAGATACAAACATTCCTATCAAAGGGGTTTGCCAAGTATGAGGCAGACTCCAGTGATATTTCTGAGTTTCAAGAAAGAGAAAAGTTCTACTGAGTTCACATAAGGAAAGATTTTTTTCATACTAGACTTTTCCTCTACAGTATCACATGCTTGAAGTCAAGAGTCCTGAGGAAAAAGATTACTATTCAAAGAGTCTATAATTAGGCGAATCATTCATGTGTGAAGAAAAACATTTTTTCAGATATGCAATGACTCGTACTTTTCTTAAAAATAATCAGCCAGTATACTATAGTCAACTGACAGTAAATGAAGGAAAAACATAAGAAAGGGGAACACATGGGGATGGGCTGGGGAGGAAGAAGGAAAATAGTTGTGATCAATAAAAGCAGTAAAAATTTTTGGCCTAAAAATTAAATAATTATTTTCAATATGGTGGTTATCAATATAACAAATGATAATTTTCTGTATTTTCAAGAATATTTTAATAATGATAATCTATACCTAAAGTTACAAATTTAAACAAAGTGAGAATTGGGCAACAAGGGAATTCTGATTTTTTTCTGTTATATTGAGAGTGTGTGTGTGAGTAGACTGTTTTGCTTGGTTGGAAAAGAAATATCTATTCAAATATGTTATTTAAAAGTAAAAGGGACTTCCTCCCTGGCTGGTATAGCTCAGTGGATTGAGCGTGGGCCTGTGAAGCAAAGGGTCGCCGGTTCGATTCCCAGTCAGGGCACATGCCTGGGTTGCAGGCCGGGTCCCCAGTAGGGGACACATGAGAAGCAACCGCACATTGATGTTTCCCACTCTTTCTCCTTACCATCCCCTCTCTCTAAAAATAAATAAATAAAATATTTTTTAAAAAAAGTAAAAGGGACTTCCAGTTTCTAGCATGTAAAGAGCTTAAAAAGCTGCCACTCCATTCTAACAACAAATAAAAACCTGAACAAAGTGGAAAATTAACAGCTCTTCTTACATGCTTCAGAAAGTGATGTTACACATTTCTCTTAGCAATAATTTTTTTCTGATACACCTTCTTGGGCAAGGGAAACAAAAGAAAAACAAATGGGACTACACCAAACTGAAAAGTTTTTGCCCAGCAAAGAAAACCATCAACAAAATGAAAAGACAATCCACTGAATGTGAGAACATAGGTACTGACACATCTGAAAAAAGGTTAATACCCAAAATTTGTAAAGAACTCATACAACTCGATGCCAAAAAACACAAACAATCCAATTAAAAAATGGGCGAAGGACCTGAATAGACACTTCTCCAAAAAGGACATACAGATGGCTAAAAGATATATGAAAAGATACTCAATGTCCCTAATTATCAGAGAAGTGAAAATTAAAACCACAATGAGCTATCGCTTCACACCTGTCAGAATGGCTATCATCAATATATTAACAAACAAAAAGTGCTGGCGAGGACGTGGAGAAAAGGGACCCCTTGTACGCTGTTGGTGGGAATACAGACTGGTGCAGCCACTATGGAAAACAGTATGGAGGTTCCTCAAAAAATTAAAAATGGAGCTGCCTTATGACCCAGCCATTCCATTTCTGTATATATACCTGAAGAAACTCAAAACACTAATTCGAAAGAATAAATGCACCCTATGTGCATTACATTATTTATAATATCCAAGGTATGGAAACAACCCAAGGGCCCATCAGCAGGAGTAGATACAAAAGTTGTGGTACATATATACAGTGTAATATTACTTGGCCATAAAAAAGAATAAAATCTTACTATTTGCAAGAGCATGGATGGATGTTGAGGGTATTCTGCTAAGTGAAGTAAGTCAGAGAAAGACTTATTTCCACATGTGATTTCACTTACATGGGGAATCTAAAGAACAAAACAAACAAAACAGAAACAGTCTCGTAGATACAGAGAGCAGACTGAGGTTGCCAGAGGGGAGAGGGCCCGGGGGCTGGGGGCAAGGTGAGGGGATTGAGAAGTACAAATTGGTAGTTACAAAACAGTCACAGGGATGTACGGCATAGGGAATACAGTCAATAATGTTGTGGTAACTATGTACGGTGCCAGGTGGGTATTTGGAATATTGGGGGGATCACTTTGTAAAGTATAGGACTGTCTGTCTACTATGCAGTACACCTGAAACAAATATAAAATAATATTGAATGTCAACTCTAATAGAAAAAAAGTGATGTCACAGGGCAAACTGCTGCCCCCCAAACTGGAGACACACAGGTAGATACTGAGAATCACAACTTCCAGGAACAGAAACCACCCTGGGAACAGAGGCAGTGGGGCGGGAGCCAGAAAACCTAAGCTATAGCTGATGGATTGCTGGAAGCTCAGTAGACCGGTCTGAGAGTTAAAAACTTCAGGGGGCATATCATACTTCTGTGTGTTTTACAGCCAGGAGGGCTACCAGGTTTTCACAGTGACTATTCAGAAAAATTCCTTCCTGCTTCTGGGGAGGGGAAAAATAGCCTTTTGAAACACTCTTGCCTTCAAGAGAAACTATTTTATCACAGACCAACCTATTGGGGGTTTTATCAGGACCTAGCTGACCTAGGAGAAGGATAATGTCCAATTCCAGCCCCTTTCTGCTGTCCTGTGTTACCTAAAGGAGGGGTGGGGAGGACATGGAGACAGGAGACAGAACTACTGGGAGGCACTTGTGAAGTTCACAGCCCAGGGGCACAGGCTCACTAAAAGACGTAATCACTAAAAGACGTAATCACTAAAAGACGTAATCATAGGACTACAGAATGCTTTCCCTCCTCGTACACAATACCATCACATTGCTAAGGGCCTATTTACCAGAGTTCCTTCTATCCAGCACATCATGTTCAACTTTCAACCAAAAAATTACAAGGCACACTAAAAGGAAAAAACAATTTGAACACAGAGACAAACATCAGAACAATGTTCAGATATGGTACGAATGTTGGAACTATCAGATGATGAATCTAAAACAACTATGATTAATATGCTAAGAGTTATAATGGAAAAAGTAAAAACCAATGGGTAATATAGGCAGAGAGTTGAAAATTCTAAGAAAAAAATCAAAAAGTAATGCTAGAGATCAAATACACTGTTAACAGAAAAAAAAAAAAGAATACTTTTGAAGGGCTTATTAGTAGATTAGACACAGGTAAGAAAGAATCCTTGCAAGCTTGATGATATCTCAAAAGAAACTTCCAAAACTGAAATGCAAAGGAAAAAAAGACTCCCGAAAACACAACATCCAAGAACTGTGGAATGACTATGAAGGGTGTAACACTGTGTCATGGGGATATCAGAAGACGAAAGACAAAGGAACAGAAGTGTTGGGAACCACCCTGCCTGGTTTCAGAAGCTGTGACCCCCCCCATGGCTAAGGCTGAGTGAGAGACCTTGGGACCCTAGGCCACTAAGGAGACAAAGCTGATCCCCCTGGCAGGAGCACCACCTCTGCCCCCTTTACTTCACCCTGCCTGGCCCCTAGTACATGACCGGTTAGCCAATGACGGGTAAGATTCCTCAAGGGGGGGATGACCGAAGACAGGCACGATCATGAGGGGGCCCTCAGGGAAGGACTTGGGGGGCTATGGAGAAAGGGGGTATGGACCCTTGTCCCTTGGCTTTGACATAGTGAGTCCTCATTCTGTCCACAAGAAGTCTCCTAATCTCTTGGCTGTCTTACTTCCCCTGCTTGACCTAAGCCTGAAACAATGCTGGAGGTGGGTGTGGCCCTGTGCTGGAAAGGGCAGGTTCCCTGGGGCTATCAGGCCTAAGAAAGAATGCATAAAGTCCTGTGAAACCTGCTTTGCTAATACCCTCAATTTAAATGATAAGGGTCCAAGCATGAAATTAGTTTGTTTCCCCAAAGTTTTATAACCCTTTAACTATTTGATTTGACTCAAAATAGGCCCTCAGAGTTCTTTGAATGTTATCTATTTGATCATTATTGCTTGACACTGATTGATGAGCTTTCCATACACGCCCTGTATTCCTATGCAAATTAAAGCCAATAAAAGCTTATCAAGGCAAAGGTCAGGGTGCTCTCCCCTTGAGAGAGTGGCTGAGCCATCCCTTTTCCTCCACAGGACTTGGTAGTCCATGTGAGTTTGTCTTGTCTCACCCATAACACTGTGGACACTGTGGGCAGAGTCTGAGTCACAGAAATAATATTTGAAGAAGTAATGACTGAGAATTTCCCCAAATTAACGCCAGATACCACAGATTCCCACAGACCAAGGAAGCTCAAAGAACAGCAAAGCAGGGCAAGTACACAAAAATCACATACAGATAATTTCAAATGCTAGAAAAATCAAGGATAATAAAAGATAATGAAAAACACATAAGGGGGGAAAAACAGCTTACCTATAGAGGAGCAAAGAATTAAACATGACTACTTCTCAGAAACCATACAAGAGGAGAATGGGGTGAACTACAAAATGTGTTTACAAGGAAAATACCACCAACCTAGGTTTCTGTGTCCTGCAAAATTATCCTGTAAAAGTGAAGGAGATATAAAGACTTTCTCAGACAAACCTAAACCAAGGGAATTTGTTACCAGTAGACCTGTATTGAAAAGCATGTTTTAAAGTTCATTAGAGAGAAAGAAAATGATAGAGGTCTAAAATTCAGATCTACATAAAAAAATAAAAATCATCAGAAAAAGAATAAGAAGGTAAAATTAAACCTTTTGTATTTCTTATTCTTAATTGATGTAACACTTAGTTTGTCCAAAATAACAGCAACACTGCAGACAACTATGTATGTGTATGTAAATACATATACGCATGGCCTTGGCTGGTGTAGCTCAGTGGATTGAGTGCTGGCCTGCAAAGCAAAGGGTCAGCAGTTTGATTCCCAGTCAGGGCACATGCCTGGGTTGCAGGCCACATCCCCAGTAGGGGGTGCTTGAGAGGCAACCACATATTGATGTTTCCCTCCTTCCTCCCTTCCCCTCTCTAAAAATAAATAAATAAAATCTAAAAAACCACATATATGCATGTTTATGCATAAGTGAAATGAAAGACAGCAATTGTAGAAGGGGTTGAAAAATAAGGATTACTTTGTTTTTCTAAGGTACTCACACTACCAGTAAAGTGGTACAGTGTTACTTGAAAGTGGGGTTAGATTAATTATAACTATCTACATATATTGCAAACTCCATGGCAACCACTAAACAAAAATAAAGAATTAAAGTTGAGCCCTGGCTGATGTAGCTCAGTGGATTGAGTATGGGCCTGTGAACCAAAGGATCGTGGTTCGATTCCCAGTCAGGACACATGCCTGGGTTGCAGGCCAGTTCTCAGCAGGGGACACACGAGAGGCAACCATACATTGATATTTCTGTCCCTCTCTCCTTCCCTTCCCCTCTAAAGATACATAAATTAAATCTTTAAAAGAAAAATTAGGGAAAAAAAAGAATTAAAGTTGATATGTTAAGAAAGGAGAGAAACAGATTCACAAAAATTGCTCAAAACCCACCAAAGGCAGATAAAAGAATGGAAGACAAAAACAGGAACCAAGAACAAGGGCAACAAATAGAAAACAGTATCAAATGTGATAGTTACTAATCCAACTATATCAATAATTATTTTAAGTATCAATGATGTAAATAACCTAATTAAAGGAGATTGTCACAAAAGATAAGCGCCAACTAATATATTTTCTAAGAAACCCACTGAAAATATAAAGAGATGGAGAAACGCCATGCTAATACTAATCAAAAGAAGGTGTGAGGAGCTGTATCAATTTCAGAGGAAGGGAAATCATCAGGGACTGAGCGCCGGCCTGCAAACCAAAGGGTCAATGGTTTGATTCCCAGTCAGGGCACAGGTCGGGGTTGCAGGCTGGGTCCCTGGTGGGGAGTGCATGAGAGGCAACCATACATTGATGTTTCTCTCCCCCTCTTTCTCCCTCCCTTCCTCTCTAAAAATAAATAAATAAAATATTAAAAAGTATAGAAATCATACAACATATGCTCTAAACCACAAGAGAAATAAAATGGAAATCAGGAAAAGGAAAGATAGCTAGAGAACAAAAGTATTTGGAGGTTAAACAATGCACTGCTAAATAACACACAGGTTAAAGAAGAAATCTTAAGAGATTTTAATATACTTTGAACTAAATGGACATGAAAACACAAATCACCAAAATCTATGAGCTGCAGTGACAGCAGTGCTTAAAGGGAAATGGGTAGCAAAAAGGTATAATATATATAAAACACACAGGTACAGACAACAGTGTGCTGATAGCCAGAGGGAAAGGGGGCTGGGGATAGGTGGACAAAGGGGTGGGATGGGAATCGAAGGAGACTTTGCTTGGGGTAATGGACATACAATGCAGTGTGCAGGTGATGTTTTATTGCGTTGTACACTTGAAACCCATACCTCAATAAATTCAATTAAAAAAAATGAATGCATACTGTATTCTGCCATGTATAATGTGCTCCTGCTTCTAATGCATGCTCATGTTTTTGGCCCACACTTTTAGGAAAAAAGTACTTTGCTCTTTGTTGCATTTCACTGAATCGCTGGCTGAAACTGCTCTTGTTGCAAGTTTGTCATAAGTTAAACAAAACCTATTATTGTATCCCAGGGTATTAATTTGCCTATGGATATGGTTGCTTTTGCGAGAACATGCTTTTGAGAGTTACACTTTTAATGCATATGCATAAATAAAAGAATTAACAACACATATAGAAACAGAATTAGTACTACCCATGTATAATGTACATCCTTATTTTTCCCTCAAAACTTTGGGCAAAAAGTATGTATTATATACAGCAAAATATGGTATATTACAATAAGAAAGACCTAAACTCAGTAATCTAAGCTTCTACCTTAAGAAACTAGAGTGATTTCTGGCCAAGTTGGTGGTGTAGGTGAATATACCCTGCCTCCCTGCACAACTAATGCAAAAATTACAACTAGGCTACAAAAGAAATATTACCCAGAACTGTCAGAATATCCACCTATATGGAAGTCTGACAACCAAGGATTTAAAGAAGCCACATTCATCCAGATGAGTAGGAGGGGTGGAATCACAGAGACACGCAGAGAGACACGGAGACAGGAGAGGTGTGGAGAGACACGGAGATGTGAAACAGGCAGTCCCACATCCATATTCTGTGGATAAAAATCGGAAGGGATATCTCAGGAGTGAAAAGTCCCAGCTCCAGACCACACCACCCAGCCCAGGGTTCCAGCACCAGGAAGATAAATCCTCATAACTTCTCGTGGTAAAAACCAGTGGGGGTCGAGGCAGGAAAGAAACTGCAGGATTCTCAAGAAACTACTCTTAAAGGGCCCACGATGGACTTAGAACTTATGCAGACTCAATCCCTCTTGGATTCAGCACCAGGGCAACAGCTGGAAGGGCACGAGTGGCATATGGGGAGAAACTGAGGTAAGTGACACCAGGGCAAGTGCTGGGAGACAGCTTCCTTCTAGGCAAAAATTCAGAGGCCAGGCAGTGGCACTGTCCCCTCTCTGAGCAACCCCCCACACACAGCCACAGTGGTGACAGGGTTGCCCTGCCTTGGCAACTACCTAAGGCTCTGCCCCACACAACTTACAAGTGCGCTTTTCTACAATAGACCATGCTACCAAGACAAGGACTCAAAGCATCTCTACCTAATATACAGAAACAAACACAGGGAGGCTTCCAAAATGAGAAGACAAAGAAATATAGCCCAAAGGAAAGAACAGAACAAAATCCCAGAAAAAGAACTAAGAAAAATGGAGAAAGCCAATCTATCAGATGCAGAGTTCAAAGCACTGGTGATGAGGATACTCAGAGAACTCACTGAGTACAGCAAGCGCCTAAGGGAAGAAATGAAGGCTGCACTAAGAGAAGTAAAGAAGAATCCACAGGGAACCAACAGTGAAGGGAAGGAAGCCAGGGTTCCAATCACTGATTTGGAACATAAGGGAAAAGAAAACATTCAATCAGAACAGCAAGAAGAGAAAGCAGTTTTAAAAAATGAGGATAGGCTAAGGAGCCTCTGAGACATCTTCAAACATACCAATGTCTGAATCATGGGGTGCCAGAAGGAGAAGAGGAAGATCAAGAAATTGAAAACTTATTTGAAAAAATAATAAAAGAAAACTCCCTTAATTAGGTGAAGGAAATATACATAGAAGTCCAGGAAGCACAGAGTCCCAAAGAAGATGGACCCAAAGAGGCCCACCCTAAGACACATCATAATTAAAATGCCAAAGATTAAAGATAAAGAGAATCTTAAAAGCAGCAAGAGAAAAGCAGAAGGTTACCTACAAAGGAGTTCCTTAAGAGTGTCAGCAAATTTCTCAAAAGATACTTGCAGGCAAGAACAGACTTGCAACAAGTATTAAACGTGATGAAAAGCAAGGACCTACAACCTAGATTACTCTATCCAGTGAAGTTATCATTCAGAATCAAAGGGCAGACAAAGTGCTTGCCAGATAAAGTCAAGTTAAAGGAGTTCATCATCACCAAGCCATTATTATACGAAATATTAAATGGACTTATTTAAGAAAAAGATCAGAACTACAAACATTAAAATGGCAACAAATTCACAGCTATCAACAACTGAATCTGAAAAAAAAAAAACAAATTAAGCAAACAAACAGAACAAGAACAGAATCATCGATATGGAGATCAGGGAGGGTTATCAGCTGGGAGGAGGAAGGGGCAGAATGAGGGAAAAGATACAGGGATAATAGAATTACAAATAGGTAGGTACAAAATAGACAACGGGATGTTAAGAACAGTATAGGAAATGGAGTAGCCAAAGACCTTATATTCATGACCCACGGACATGAACTGAGGGAGGGGGATGCTGGAGGGAATGGTGGTTCCCAGGTAAAGGTGGGGGCAAAGGGGGAAAAACTGGGACAACAGTAATAGCATAATCAATAAAATATATTTTAAAAAAAACTAGAAAAAGGGCAAATTAAATCCAAAGCAGAAGAAAAAGGAGAAATAAAACTAGAACAGAAATCAATGAATCTCAAAACAGAAAATCAAGAGAATTAAAAACTGGTTCTTTGAAGTAATCAACAAAAAGTCTCTAACTAGGATAAATAAGGAAAAAAGAAGACACAAATTATTATTATGAGAAACTAAATAGTACATCACTACAGATCCTATGAAAATGAAAAGGATAATAAAGGAATATTGTGAATCAATGAATACTATATGCACAAATTTATTTTTAAATATATTTTACTGATTATGCTATGATAGTTGCCCCAATTTCTCCCTGTTTGCCCCCGTCCATCCTGCACGGCCAACTCCCTCAGGCAATTCTTCACACCACTGTTGAATCTACAGATTAAGCTAGGAAGAACTGACATCTTGACAACACTGAGTCTTCCTAGTTATGAACATGGAATATTTCTCCATTTATTTAGTTTTTTATTTTTATCAGCTTTATAGTTATTTTTATATAGATCTTGTACATACATTGCTAGATTTATACATAGATATTTCATTTGTGGGGGTACTAATATAAACAGTACTGTGTTTTTATATCAGATTTCACTTGTTCATCGCTTTTACATAGGAAAACAATGGACTTTTGTATGTCACAACTTGTATCCTGTTCCCTGACTGGTGTGGCTCAGTTGGTTGGGTGTCCTGCAAAGTGAAAGACTGCTGGTCCAACTCCTTGTCAGGACACATGCCGTGGTTGCTGGGCTGGACCCTGACTGGGGCGCCTGCGAGAGGCAGCCCATTGAGGTTTTCTTCCCTGTCTTTCTCCCTCCCTTGCTGTCTGTCTAAAAATAAATGTGTAAAATAATTTTTAAAAATTAAAAAAAACTTATATACTGTAGCCTTGCTATAATCACTTACTAGTTCCATAAGTGTTTTTTGGTTATTAATTTTTTTCTTAAAAAGCACCTATATTTTAAAGATTTTATTTATTTTTTAGAGAAAGGGGAAGGAAGGGAGAAAGATAGGGACAGAAATGCCGATGTGTAAGAGAAACACTGACTGGTTGCCTATCGCAGGCCCCCAACGGGGTACTGGCCCTCCACCCAGACACATGCCCTGACTGGGAACTGAACCAGTGACCTTTCAGTTCACAGGCTGGCGCTCAATCCACTGAGCCATGCCAGCCAGGACGCACCTATATTTTTAAACTAAAATGGTCACTAATGAAAATTCCTAGTCAAAAGCACTTATATATTAAATCTTCAATAAAATGGTCACTAACAAAAATATGTAATAACATTTTGAATACCACTTTTCATAAAGCCAAGAGTATCTACTTAAGTAATTTTATAAAAGCCAAAATGACAGTCACTAAAAATTTTCATTTTAAATCTAATTCTAGAAGCACTTAATCACAGAAGTAACCCAGGAGTAGCCATTTACCATTTTGTAACACCTTCCTCCCACAGAAGAGGCCTCCTCGCTCTGGTGCGGGAACTGAGTTACGGTCCACCATGGGCCACGTGAGCACCGAGCACATGCTGAGCACAGGGATTATCACAGCCCTTCGACCAGTCCCTTCACAGGAGGCAGAGTCTCTGCCAAGGTCTCCTTTCATCCCCTAATTGTAACCGAGGAAAGGCCCTTTCTGAATTCTGAGCTGCCAAAAACAAGAGATTCAGTATGGATGTACTTAAGGGCCTTCGCCAGAGATCTGTGGGACTCACTCTGTACTCTAACACAGAGCAGCCTCACAGCAGCTTCCACACTGAGACCTGGTATGTTTGCACTGTTCGTTTTATACAGTCAAAATTATTTTTCCTAAGAAAAAGCTCTTTACTTTTTTTGTTATATTTTTGTGCATATGCTTTTCCTAGGAGGGCAGGATAAAGATGCTTCCACACACAAAAATACATGTCTGTGTTAAGTGAACAAAGGCTCTCCTGGAATTTTAAATCACATCTCCTAATTTATTTAAAAAGAATAAATCATCAGAGTAAGACCATTACATATAATGTATTAAGAGACATGATAACTGTTACATTTTATAATGTGACCACGCAAGGAGCTAAAAATACGTCTCCCTACCAAGTAAAAATAAACACACGGCGGTACCTACAGAACACAACTTAGGCAGAGTGGTGCTAAGCATATCGCTGTACTTCCTAGTTTCCTCCTTCAGATCTTAAATGTATTTAGCACATAATATTTGTGGCTATTTTCTGTCCAACTTTTTATTTTGAACAATTTCAAACATACAGAAATTTTCTTCTATTTCTGTACCTGTTTTTAATACAAGTCTCTAGGTGTGAATAGCCATACGTGTACCTTATTCCTAATAGTTCCCATTTGTGTGATTTAAAATTCCTTATAAATTAAATGACAGAAATTCAGAAAATGCTATCTAAATAAAGCCTGCTTTTCAACAAATGGGGATGATTTGTGATCTCTTTTGATTTATAGTAATGTACGCATCTGGATATACAAGTATTTTCTCATATTAACATTTCCACTAAATAATGAAATATTCCCAAGGTTAAAAACCTTTATTTGCTTTCGCTTGTTTAGGAGACTAAAAAAATAAAACTAGTTCTTCCAAGAAGTTGGAGCTTAGTTTATGGGTCAGAATGAAGTAAAAACCTGGAACACAGCTCATTCACCTAATTAAGAACACATCTTTTGGATGGTTTTCAATATGCGTCTTTTACTACTACTGTTGCTGCTTCTTTTCATCTATATGCATATATTATATTGATTAACAAACTTTGCAAAAATTAGTTGCCTACATTGAAAAGATCAGGAGATAGGATGTGAGAATCCAGCTGTAAGTCTCTCTTGAAACATCGCAGCCACAGTGGGTCTTCACTGCCACGTGACGACTGCTGGCTGAGTCTGAGCAGGGACTGGGGCAGGCTCTCCTCACTTCGTCAGCGCTACACCCACGGCCAACCGCCTGCCGCCTCCCTACAAGTTTATGAGCTGCAGGACCCTGGTCTATAAACATTCCCTCGCCCTGTTTTGGGGTGTTGAAATGATTGAAAACACTCAATATATTATGATACCTAGTTTGTGATTAAAGTTCTGGATGTTTAAAAAAACATGTTATTCCTTAATAATTCTGTGATACTTTATCCCCACTTTCTATTCACAGCTGTTCAGACTGTAAAGATTAAAATATAACACAGACATAAAAAGCCTTCATTCTTCTCTCCATTTCAGAAGAGTCAAATACTTATGAGCTAAGAAAAAAAGGTTAACAAAATTGTGTCATATATCATTCCCAAGTAGTCACAAGCTTTTAAAATATTCTACTTGTGTATAACAAGAGATAGGAAAACTGCCCCTGTTAGAGACAGTGCCGAGATACCCTTTGGAGACTTCTGGTTGCTAGGATACATATAAGAGAGCAGTATAAACATGTATTTGCAGGAACAGGGAACACACAGTACAGGAACTGGGATAAGATTTTTTAAATAAAGTTCACTATAGCGTTTTCCATGTTCTTATAGGAAAATACAAATGAGATCAAAAGGGTTACAATAAATTCTTGATAGGTTGACATAAGATGAGTAAGGCTATAAATAATTACGAAACAGCTCTGAACTCTTGAGGCAGTCATGATCCTTGTACTATATTAAGGCATTCAGATATTCAAAAAACTTTCTTAAATGAAAGTGTAAAATTGCTACTTTATCAACTTGAGGGAGGGTACCAAGGTACGAGGAAGTCTAAGGAAACACCACTAAACAGAAGAAATCTCTGAGACGGTGAGTTTATAGGACAAAGCAACAAGTGGTAAGAGCCAAAGCAGCAGCAAAGGAATGTGCTATCAGGACATAGTGAGAAAGTCAGAGAACAAGCTGCTTTTTTGTCTGTGTTTTTAAAGCTAGGCCTACGTCACAGGTAAATTATCAGGCTACCTACAAATACTGAATATGCCAGAAATGGTTCCATGGCTGTGGGCCTTGCTGACACGAAGAAGCAGATAAAAGGAATGGGCATTTGGACGCACATTCTCAATTATCATCACTGACTACATTTTTTTAAAGGTGAAAGATAACCCACGACATTATCAACCTGGAAGAGAATGAAGTTGGAGGTATGCACATATTTTCTCTTTCTGTTTCAGTTTTCAGATGCCCTGCATCTTTGTAATAATTTGGCTGAGGTGAGAGTGAGCAAAAAAAAATGGAAATGGTAACAGACGAACAGAAGACAGAATAGCTTCAGACACAGCTTCTCTCTTTTCTTCCTGTCAGCCAACAGTTTTACCTTTTCCATTGAATCAGCAAGAAAGAACAGCTCTGAAAACCACACAAAGAGGTGCTTTTCTTTTTTATTACGGAGAGAGTATCACATGGCTGCTCCAGCAAGCCTCTGCTGCCCAGGGCTACGGATGCACTGTTACCAAGGCCCCTCGTGGCACTGGGAGAAAGCCTCTCCCTCTAACCCTTTGAGAGTCACTGTAATAGGATTTTAACTATAAGCAACTAAAAAAAAATGGAGGCCAGTTCACAAAAGGGAATAGGGTAGCCCTTTATATGTAATTGCTAATGTTTCAAGCTTTACAGATTTATCTGTTTCTGAAGTTCAGACACTATGCTAAAACTTTTAAGCTGGCTGAACAAAGCTTCTGAACAGGCTGAGTTTGATGGTTCCTAGCCCTGCCATGATAAACTACTTATGAATCTCAGTTCATTCGTGTTTATATAGAACATTCTTCTAGTAACAAAATAAATACATGTTTAACGCAGAAAAAGTTGAAAATCTATGAACTCACTCAAGATAACCATTGTGAACATGTGGGCGAACACGCTTTCAAGGAGCACATCATTAGGCGTGTGGGTGCTTCGACTAGATGTCCCGGAGGCAAAACTTACTAAGCACTTGAGCACATTTAGTTGGACACAATTTGTGTGGACAACCTGTTTACTCTCACTGAACCTCAGTCTTTTTCTTGTCTGTAAAATGTAGATAAAAATAGTTCTTATCTCATAAGGTATGGTGGAAATTAAATGAGGCAATATATGCGAAATGCTGAGAACAGAGCTTAGCATATAGTAAGTGTATAAGCAGTGCTATCTATTCTTTCTACACAAATAGTTACACACACATTTCTTCCCCAATAAATGATTTCGTATCATAAACGTTGTTTTTTAGCCAGCTTTGATCACCTAGGAATGGGTTGCAAACACACTCCTGTATTCATAAATATCTTTTCCCTATATGCAGAGGACCCTTGGGAGAGCTGCTATAGACAGAACCGAAGCACGGGTTGCTCTGCTTCCATAGCACACGAACCGGCCACTCTCAGCACAGCCAGAGGAATAAGAAATCAGCAACTGGGGCAAAGGCACAGCAGACATCTTCGCAATGTCCAGAAGCTGAGGATGTGGCCTGGCAACTCTGCCCAAAGGTCATAACTAGGCAAAACCAATCAGGGCCTCTCTTGGGAAGACTGCAAGTGAGATACACAGAGTCGACTGACAGGTGAGTGGTGACCAGGGAGGAAAAACACAGAACAAAACATGGTAAGTAGAAGCCAGGAGGCTGAGGTTAGAAAGGCAGTTCCTCCACACTGGAAGGGAGGGGCAGGGCCACCAGTGCAGCGACCAGGCTGCTTGTGTTACATGGCATGCCCAATGTCCACGCACCGTGAGCAAGACCTGTCTGTGCACTGTGACGCAAGTTTTCATTGCTGCACAGCCTGCTGGGCAGCTGCTGCAATACTGCCACGTTCTTCCTCATTTAACTGAAGGCCTTCCTTGTAGGCACGTTTGCTCCTAACCTGAAAGTGCCTAACTCAACTGCATTTACATGGCTGCTTTAGAGGTCACATTAATGGTAGAAATAATTGTAAAACACAAAAATTGTGTTTCCATAAGCACCTGCTATATGTTAAGCTCTGGGGATTCAACAGTGAGCAAGAAAGAATGGTACCTGACTACACAGAGTACAGACAGAGGGTAGCACAGAAGACTTCAGCAAGCAGTACCAATGAAAGATGATCGACACCATGACGCTGGAAGTGCAGACTGCACCGGGCACACAGAAAGAACGAGTCTACAGGGTGGAATCCGAAAGGCTTCGTGAGAGAAGCAATTCTTAGATTAAGACACAGAGTTAGCCAGACGAGCCAGATGCTGCAGACTGCTCACCCCATACCCATTCCCACGCATGTGGCCTGCACGACCACCAGTCTTGCGAAGTAAGAGAGTCCTGAGACACTGACAGTGAACCGGATCAGTGTTTCCTGTCAGGGCGCCCAAGAGTCCTGACCTCATTCAACAGGAGGGCCAGTTTCTTCAGTGGGTAAGCATCTTTCAGTACTGGAAATATTTAGAATGAAATATAGAAATGTTTGAGAATCAAAGTCACAGTAAATTCTACATTAAGAAGACCAGGCATATTTTGTAATGTTAAAAGAATTTGGCCTATTAGATTGTAATCTCAATTTTGAAAGTATAATTAATTTATTTCTGACTTAAGATTTTAAGTTAGAAGTCTTAAGTTTACATACACCATGGGAATATGAGGGGGATCCCCCCAAAACCGGAATTATCTTCTGGAGGACGGGGCCCTTGTAGTACAGGCTTCCCCTGCTAGGTGAGTTCTAGGAGTCCACCTGTAACAGCTGGCATTGTTGTGAGAGGCTGCATTCAGCTTCAGTGAATTTTTTTTTTGAAGACTCTTTCAACGTATTTGCCCATTTCACGATGGGTGATTTGCAAGTGCACCTGCCCACACTACACTGAGCGCTCAGCAGTTTCTGATCAAAACCGGCATGACCCCATGCCCTACCCTCCTTAGTCACCTGATCTGGTCCTGAGCAACTTTTCCTTTGTTTGTTTCCCTGGATGAAAAAATTTCTCCAAGGGAAATATTTTGCTGATATAGAAGAAGTGAAACAAAAAAATGGCGGAAGCACTAGAAGGCATCAAAATCGACAAGTTCAAAAACTGTTTTGAGCAGTGGAAAACACGTGTCAATAAGTGTATTGCATCAAATGGAGAGTACTTTTAAGATGACTAAAGTTTAAATATGTAAAAAAAATACAGTTTTTTATAAATAAATTCTGTTTTGTTTTTGGTCCCCCTCGTACTTAAAGAATCTAAGACTCACCTTATTTGTAAGTTTAATATGTGAGATTCACAGGACATTTCTGTTGAAGAGTTTTGTGAGGTCTTTATTTTTTAAGTCAGATAACAGAAATTCTTTAAAAAGCAGTCAAATATGTAAAATCTGTAAATGCAACCTGAAACATCTGAAAGTCTTTAATTAACTGGTCTAAGTATTATTCAAAGGCCTCTTAAAAGTGACTAACAGTCTTGGCTGGTGTGGCTCAGTGGACTAAGCACCAGCCTGTGAACCGAAGGGTGTCTGGTTCCATTCCTTATCAGGGCACATGCCTGGGCTGCGGGTCAGAACCCCGTTAGGGGTGTGTGAGAGGCAACCAGTCAATGTACCTCTCACACATTGATGTTTCTCTCCCTCTCTTTCTCCCTCCCTTCCCATTTCTCTAAAAATAAATAAATAAAATCTTTAAAAAGAAAGTGACTAGTAAAATCTCTGCTTACAGAGCAATCTGACCTATAAGCATTATGAAAGAACAAAGTTTTTTGAATGTGTTTAAGAAAAAAAGTCATAACATTTTGAAAACTAAATATATCCCTGAATAGTGATTTCGGCTTACAAAATACCCTTTATGGGCAATAAAAAACATCAACCTACATCCTCTCCGATTCCAAGTCTTATTCTCTGTTGTTAGGCATGGAGCTGGAAAAACAAACCCCTCCATTTTATTTTGATGGAAGCCACTGAAATGTTTGGTTTTGCAATAACACATTTCTTTAACTTTATTGTTTGTACAAATATCTGTATTTGGTAACTTTGATTCTGAAGTCCGAGCGGTCACAGACGTTTCTTTATCCTCTCGATATAATGGAGTGAGGCACAGGGTAGGCATGGCTCTCCTGGGATGGGAGGGGAGATTTTGCTCAGAGTCGGACAGGACTCTTCAGGGCTGAGCATGGCAGGCTCAGCCTCCTTTTTAAGCTCGGGATTCCCTTCAAGAGAGGAGGGAGATGAGACACTGAACACATGAGAAACAGTGTTTACTTCTCCGTGGCAGGTCGTTCGCTTGCTCGCGTGCCAAGCACTTGATCCCTTCTTCACTCTACCGCCCCTTTCGCCTACCGAAGGATGGCGCGTCGTCTCCAGGAAACAAAGGCGCGGGGCCCTATACCCTGTCCTACTCCCTCGCTGCATTTCTCATGGCAATCACCTAGTTTTCTACATCTTAGCGGCACCTGCACAACCTAGGGACAGTCCAGCCACAACACTCACAAACAAAACAAGAATAGTAACAACAACTAAGATAAGCTTTCCCAAGACATGGCCAAATCCAACTGTCCCCTACAAAGGTGGAGCTGTCCGAGTTGGCCCCACAGCTCCTAAAACCAAGGAGCGAGTTTGGAACTGGGTCTCTGGACTTTTTCCTATCTTTGCATTCTAGAACCATCATTCTAGTTCAGGGCTTCCAACACGTCAGAGTACAACTGCCACAGTACTCTGTCAAACATCACTTTATATGCCTTAGAACCTGCCTATAGGATCCAAATGGATTTAAATCAAAAGGACGCAGCTGAGGTCCACCAACTGCCCTATCACACTTATTTGAATAGTCAAACCTTTGGAATCCTCCAAAAAGAATGCTAATAATTTCCACGTGGGGTATTTCTTCAGTGTTTTTATTATTTCATCTGTCATACAAGCATGCAATAATTACTTTCTGTTCACCTAGCTGTGAACTAGGCACAGAAAGGAAGATTTAAAGTAGGAAACATAATCTTTGTCCTCAGAGATTACGATCTAATTGCAGATACCAGATATATAATGAGAGTGACGCAAGAATTCCTGGAGTATTCCAAAGGTAAGATTAGCCTAAATGGACTAATTAGCAAGTGCTGGACCCAAAAGAAATGTAGAATTTAGACATGTTCTAAGTGCCATTTTATATGTCCTTAGAATCAGTCTAACATCCCCTCTGGAACAAGAAAATGCATCTAAAAATACTACTGATGTGGTACGAGGAAGTAAATGGGAGTAATGAAATTTAAACCACCAATTAGGAGTTCCTCAATGAGATAACACAAGCAGGGCAGAGCATGGTGTTTCCCCAAGAGGCAGGAGACACTGGTTCCTTCTTCCTGGTTTTGAATCGCAATCTCTTTCTCAGTTTCCCCAACCCAACTGTAAGCTCCTGAAGTAAGGGGATAAGGGCCTAAGATTTTACTTCTTCTGACTGTTTATTCTCGAGTATCTAGTTAGACGTATTGGGCATGGCCCAGAAACTCAACATATGTATGCTGCATATCATGTGATTAAACTTTTTTAAAAAGATACTATTATCTCTACGGCTGCACCATTAACAGCTTCTGGCTAAGAGAAGTGTTGCTTTAGCCACTGTTCCGTGGTCAGGACTGAGGAAACATAGGAAAACTGGGGCCGCCTCCTCCTCATCCAAAGTTTAATGAGAATGAGCCATTTCTACCAAGATGGCCTGCTCTTTTATTTCTTAGGGCTGATGAACTATTTGATTCTTGATGTTCTGCTACAGGTAAGAGATACAGTACTGGCAGAGATCCGAGGGAAATCACAGGGCTGTCTGGTACAATCAGGAACAGTCACCGCTATGAACCTGCACAGAGTGGTGTCTAGTAAACATGGCCATGTCAGGACCTGACTGCAGGAGGCACGTGGTAACTGTTAAATGCCCTCTATGATCATTAGTTGGGTTCATCAGGGAGTGGTAATAAATAAAAAACTACATACAGGAAAGCTTCACGACTACAGGGTACACCGCGCTCTTTCTTCTCGGCACGTACCTCCTCACAGACTTCACGGACTGCTGCCACACTCGGCTCCTCTTCAGGCTCCATGCCTCCTCCAGGGACAATCCATCGGTCTGGATGGCGACTACTGCTCACGAGCAGCACCTGAAAGTCACACAGGTCACGTGGTGGTTAAAAACCTCACAAGTTACATTCATACAAATTGAGAGTGTAAACACCATGAAGTAAAAGTACCTAAGACACTTCTGTTTATATCTTTCCAAATCACTTCTTGTAAGGCAGCCTTTATTTCTGTCTGAAAAAGCAGACCACCTACCTAGTAAAAGCAGAAGGGCATCCAGAGCGGCGGCTATTACTTCTGCTTTCCTCTCGGGCTCTGACACTTGGCCGATCTATCCCCTCCTCCATTCCTTTCTCTAAAGTCATTTGAACGCAGAGCTGACAAATTTAAAAAGATCGCCTATGATAAGCTTGTGAGTGTTGTGAAGGGCTGGCCAGAAGGAAAGCAGTCCTTAGCCATGGTTGGTGCCACAGTCCCCACACTTCCCTCCAAGGTTTTCCCTCCCGTGTGTCCAGCGCCTGCTCCATCAGGTGGCTCAGGGCCAACACAGCACACCACCCTACGCTCTAAGTGTGCACTGAGAACCTAATTCTCTCATCTGCATGAGAAGTAGAAAGATTTCTTTTCATCATGCCTTCAGGTGAGATAAAACTATTTTTTTACTAGGAAATTTTATTAAGAAATAAAAAAAGCCCTGGCTGGTGTAGCTCAGTGTACTGAGCATGGGCCTGTGAACCAAAGTGTCACTGGATTGATCCCCAGGGAGGGCACATGCCTGGGTTGCAGGCCAGGTCCCCACTGTGGGGTGTGAGAGAGGCAACCACACACTGGTGTCTCTCTCTCTCTCTCCTTCTCTTCCCCTCTCTCTAAAAATAAATAAAAAAAATCTTTTTAAAAAAGAAAGAAAAAGAAAAGCAAACACAAAAATACTGACATAGAATACAGTTTACAAATTCAAACTTAACCAGCATTTTGGTCATGGCTGAAATAAAATCTGGAATTTCCTTAGCACCTCTTCCTTACCCCTTTCTAGGACAGATGCTAAGTAACCACAGTTAGCTGCACTCATTTGGGAGTCAAGTTGGGTTGGCGTTATTTCCAAAACTAAAGGAATCCTCAACTGTTCCCTAAACCATCACTTTCTGGCGATGACTTCTGAGCCTCCATCTTTACCCCAAACTACATTCCCTACCCCATCCCTTCACCTCTAGTCCACTCCGGCACTTAACTTCCACTCTGCAGTCATCTTTGTCGCCTGGAAGAAAACAGTACTGCCTGCCCTGACTGGTGTGGCTCAGTAGGCTGGGAGAAGGCTTGCAAATGGAAAGGTCACCAGTTGGATACCCAGTCGGGGTACATGCCTGGGTTATGGGTTTGGTCCCTGGTCAGGGCGTGTACAAGAGTCAACCAACTGATGTTTCTCACTCTCTTTCTCCCTCTCTCCGCCTCTCTAAAAAAGAAAAATATACATATTACTTCCTCTCTAGCCCTTAGAGATTCCACCCTGACTTCTGGTTACCTAGTTTCCAGTCATTTCCTTCCTCTCCCTTAAGGTCTCTGCAACTATGAGCCCCTGAAAATTCTACCCTTTGTTCAGCCCTGAAGCCTTTACTTCCTGTCATCGTCAATATTTCTTATGGTCCTCTGCAGAGTCTGTGATCTGCAGGACCAGAGGGGACCAAGGAGTTACAAGAAGTAAATCCATGAATCCATATATAATCATCAATTATATATGGCCACCATGGGAGGTGGCCAAGATGGAGGTGTCCGTCTTTACTATATAAACTTTTTTAGGTATTGATTATGATACCATGGTGTTGTGTTTTTTACCTTGAAAAATTTTTTTAGAGAGGAAGGGAGGGAGAAAGAGAGAGAGAGAAACAGTAATGTGTGGTTGCCTCTTGTGCACTCCCTACTAGGGACCTGGCCCACAAACCAGCTATGTGCCCTGACTGGAAATTGACCTGGCGACCTTTTGGTTTGCAGGCCTGTACTCAATTCACTGAGCTACACCAGTCAGGGTGTGTTTTCAAATGTTTACACTTCCTATCTGCAGTGTAAATTATTCTGGTATAAACATGAAAAAAGAATCCCGCTTTATTTTTTTCTATATCACCTGCCAGTTATTCCTATACGCACTGATGTCCTTCTTGACTGTCTATTCTGTTCTATTAATGTGTCTACTGATGACAGAGTTTACTGGTATTCTATTTTAGGTGTCACAGCTTTGCAACATGGTTTAATTGGACCACACGTCACCACTCCTACCCTTCACTCTTCTTTTTCACAATTTACAGACTATTCTTCCATTTGCTTATCTCTCTGTATTTTTAAGATTTAAAAAGATTTTATTTATTTATTTTTGGAGAGAGGGGAAGGGAGAAACAGGAGGAGAGAAACACCAATCAGCTGCCTCTTGCATGCCCCCAGCTAAGGACCTGGCCAGCAGCCCAGGTATGTGCCCTGATGGGGAATCTAACCAGCTACCTTTTGGTTTGTGAAATGACGTACAACCCATTGAGTCATATCAGTCAGGGCATCATTTGAACTTTAGAAATTGCCTGAGTGGTCTAAAAAAAACAACTTGAAATTTCACAAGAATCAAGTTAAATTTATAGAGTTACTAAGAACTGATATCTTACGATGTTGAACCTTCCTACCTATAATATGGTACATTTTTACTTACTGAAGTTCTCTCAGTAACATTTTTAAAGTTTTCATTGCATAGATCTTTCACATTTTTTCAGTTTACTCTTTTTAGTTACTGTTATAATGAGGCCCCTAACTACTATATTATTTATTACTTCAAAGAAGTGACACCTACTTTTTGTAGGTTACTACTAATAATATTCATTCCATACATAAGCACAATCAAGTGACAAAGAGGAAATTAATTTTCCCTTACTAATGTGGCTCAGTTGGTTGGGTGTTATTCCGCAAAGCGAAAGGTCACTGGTTCAATTCCTGGTGGAGGCATATGCCTGGATTGGTTGCGGTGCATGCGAGAGGCAGCTGATCGATGATGTTTCTTTCCTTTTCTTTCTCCTCCCTTCCCCTCTCTCTAGACAAAAAAATAGCCCCAAGTAATGTGGCTCAGTTGGTTGGGTGTCATCCCACAAGGTGAAGGGTCACTAGTTTTATTCCTGGTTGGAATAAAACTATGCCTCGGTTGTGGGTTCCTTCTCCTATTGGGGCATGTGAGAGGCAGCCCATCGATGTTTCTTTCCCCCATCAATGATTCTCTCCCTCCCTTTCCCTCTCTCCAAAAGTTAATAAAATCTTTTTTCAAAAAATGTTGGAAGGAAGGAAGGAAGGAAGGAAGGAAAATTCATTTTAAAAATAAAAAAGAAATTTTAACCTTACACCAACATACTATAAATCATGATGGATTACACTGTGGCTAAAGCCACAAGCAGATGTACAAGAAAATCATGCCTTATGATGGGGCCGGGGAGCAGTAAGCAGAGGGCAGGCAAGCCACAGACAACTGTTCTTTTGCCACTCTAACCATGCATGTGTGAATTCCAGCTTCTAATTCTTACAAAAATGAGGACAAAAAAGGGCCAAACATATATGGTGCACAGGAATAAGCCAATATTTAATCATATGGGAGAAAATTAAGATGGAAAGATAATTTCTATAAGAAAAATAATGCGATTTCAAGTACTATTTCACAAATTTTTGTGTTCCTAACTGAATTAAATTTAACTGTCCAACTTTTATTACAAATTACACTTTTAGTCTATTTAAGATGGAGAGTATCACTAGAAATCACAGAAAAAACTAGGTAGTAACTGCGTTAAATCAGATCAAGAATTCCTGGCTCAGAGTTCTTTACGTGAAGACAATCCATTGTTTTAAGGACTAAGAATAAACAGAAGTAACTATGGAGGAAGGTGGTTCATTATAGACCAAGATATTTTAATTATTCCAACTCTACAGAACATTAACATAAACAAACCTTACGTAATCAAACATCTATTACTGTAGTCACAAGAAACTGATAATGCTGGCTGTCTACAGAGGACTGGAAGGAAACTGAGTGACCAGGAGGACAAGTGTGGGAAGGAGAATTTTCACTATGTCCCATCCCTGCCTTTTGAATTTTAAATGATGTAAGTGTACTATCCGAAAATATTTAATTTTAAGAGCCCACTAAACATTATAAATAACCAAATGCAGAACAATCCTGAATCTTCTACAAACCACATTTTAAAGACACTGTCTTTATTACCATTCAAACTCCCTACATATGAGAATTTGCTCAATAAATGCATGTTAAAAGGTAATGTCAAGAAGTCTACTTCTAGACAACTTACATGTGTTCTTCTATCAGTCACTTAAAAAGCCATCAGTTGCATCACATTTTCCCTTTATTTTTAAAAGCTAAACCTTAAAGATCTAGATTTTGTGGACAGCTGCCCATTTTTAGAACATCTTTCCCACTGATCTTTTAAAATTTTTAGCTGGTCTGCTTCATATATTTTTAATTCAGGATCTCATAAATCCTTTCCTTAAAGAAAATAAATATTACAAATTATTCCTGACATTCCTTTTTTTGAACTATTAAGAGAACAAAGCAAAAATTATTCTGCCATATGGTAGAAAAGCATCATTACTAAACAATTAATTTGGCCACATTTTTGTAGTCCTTTCTAAACTTTTATTTAAAAGGTTTTATTTATTTATTTGTAGAAAGAGAGGAAAGGAAGAAGAAAAAGAGAGAAACATCAATCAGTTGCCTCTTGCACGCTCCTAACTGGGGACTTGGCCTGCAGCCCAGGCATGTGCCCTGACTGGGAACTGAACTGGTGACCTTTCAGTTCACAGGCTGGAGCTCAAGCCAGAGCTACACCAGCCAGGACTAAACTTTTATTTCAACAATTTAATACTGTATTTGTCTTTCAATTGTATTTCAAAACATTTGGAGAGTAAAATGGCCTTACAACACCCATCCAATAAAGTATGTAGAAAGCAAAGCCTTTTGATTGATTGTTGTAAAAATGACTGTTGTAACTGTCTACTCAAGTAGGAAGTGTTAATTGCTTTTTCAGCTTTTGATTTTCATTGGGCATGTGTTACTACAAGGACGACATAAATTTAAATATAAAATACCCTTCATTTAATGCAGTTTTTTTTTAAACTTTTTTATTGATTATGCCATTACAGTTCTCCCATTTCCCCCTTATTTAATGCAGTTTTTAATGGGTGACTTCATTTCTTTTGTATTTATGTTTAAAAGACTGCCTAATATATGAGAACTGTACTTTGTAAAGGAAACTGCATAGGCAGATTAAGTGTTGTATGTCTTTGGACAATTACATAGCCATTTAAAAGGAGAGTTCTTTAGTCTGACAGGGTCAGCTGCAATGCCCTGTGACAGAGACTGTTTTACAAACTTAATTCCTCTTCTTTTCTGCCAATAAAGTTGTAAATAAAGACCATCATACATTAGTATAAAAAAGGGGGGAAAAACAAGGCCTTTTTATTCATGAAATTATAAATGAATTATAATTTGCCACTTAACAGACCACTCTAAAAGGAAAATTTTTTAAGAGAATACTTTTACTCTTAATCCTGGACCCACCTCCAGCCCCTGAGAAAGCCCCTCAATCGGCTTTCTTCATCTATAAATTTACCTGTTTTGAGTGAGTATTTCATACAAATGGAATCATACGACGTGTGACCAAAAGGTCTGGCTTCGTTCCCTTGGCATGTTTCTGAGACTCATCCATACTGTACCATGTATAGGTACTTCATTCTTTTAGATGGTTAATATAGTCCATTGTATGTATAAATTACAATTTGTTTATCTATTCATTCATAGATGGATATTTGGTTGTTTTTATCTGTGGTTATCGGGAATAGTACTAAACATTTGTATATATACAAATATTTGTTTGAGTACCTATTTTCAATTCTTTTGGCTGTGTACCTAGAAGTGGAATCACCAAACTGTTTCCACAGTGATTGAACCATTTGACATTTCCACTAGCAATACACAAGGTATTCAATTTCTCTACATCCTCGCTAATATGTTATTTTCCATTGGTTTATTAGAGCCATCCTAGTGGGCATAAAGTGTTAAAACTAGCTTTAAAAAGATCCTGCCCCCACCCTGGCTGGTGTAGGTCAGTGGATTGAGCACAGACCTGCGAACCAAAGGATTGTGGTTCGATTCCCGGTCAGGGCACCTGCCTGGGTTGCAGGCCAGTTCCCAGCTGGGGACGCACGAGATGCAACCATACACTGATATTTCTCTCCCTCTCTCCTTCCTTCCCCCTCTAAAGATAAATAAATAAAATCTTAAAAAAAACAAACAAACAAACAAAAAACAAAACATCGTGCCCTGGCTGGTGTGGCTCAGAGGACTGAGAGCCAGCCTGTGAACCAAAAGATCGCCATTTCGATTCCCAGTCAGGGCATATGCCTGGGTAGCGGGCCAGGTCCCCTGTTGGGGGTGTACAGTAGGCAACCAATGTTTCTCTCCTGTGGATATTTTTCTCCCTTCCTTTTTCCCTCCCTTCCCCTCTAAAAATAAATAAATAAAATATTTACGAAAGTGTCCTAATAATTATCTAACTTCTAGAGAAGAGAATGTCTGATTCTATCAGGGATATATTAAACTATATATATCTCATATATCTCAATAAAGTATGTAGAAAGCAAAGCCTTTTGACTGATTGTTGTAAAAATGATTGGATATATTAAACTCCCAATTTTCTCTCTCCTTCCTTTCTTGCAACCCTCCAGAAAACTCAAACAACTAGACTTCTTCTGCCAGGAACTAAGTAAAGCTGTATTGGATATCATGAGAATGAGAAGGCGGGTGACAGACTAGAGAAAATATTTGCAAAAGACACATCTGGGAGTTCTGGTAAAGATGGCATTGTAGGTAAATGCTGTGTTCACTTCTCCCCACAACCAAATTAAAATTACAAGTAAATTACAGAACCACCATCCTTCAGAATCACCTGAAGACTACTAGCTGAACAGAACCCCTATAACTAAGGATATAAAGAAGAAGCCATGTGGAGACTGAATGCCAACTGCAATTGAAAAAACTTTTTAAAGACATATCTGACAAAGGACTGACAAAGACCTCTTGGAACTCACAATAAGAAAATGAGCACTTGATTTGAAAAGGCACCTCACCAAAGCAGACATACAGATGACAAACATGCATATGAAGAGATGCTCAGCCTGAGTGTCATTAGGCAAGTGAAAATTAAAACAAAAATGAGACACCTGTATACATCTATCAGAAAGTCCAAAATCCAGAGCACTGACACCACCAAACACCGGGGAGGACGTGGAGCAACAGGACCTTTCATTCATTGTTGGTGGGAGTGTGAAATGGTACAACCACTAGGGAAGACAGCTTGGTGGTTTCTTACAAAATTGACAACATACTCTCACCATAAGATCCAGCAATTGTGCTCCTCCGTAGTTACCAAAAGGGGCTGAAAACTTATGACCACACAAAAACCCGCACACATACATAGCAGCTTGATTCCTAAATGCCAAAATTAGAAGCAACCAATGTGTCCTTCAGTAGGTGAATGGATAAACTGTGTTACATTCAGAATATGGATTGTTCGGTGTTTAAAAAAGAATAAGATATTAAGCCATGAAAAGACATGCAGAAAAGGATCTTAAATGTACATCACTAAGTGGAAGAGGCCAATGATTCCAACCATATGGCATTCTGGAAAAGGCAAAAATATAGTAAAAAGATAGTAAAAAGGGCAGTGGTTGCCAGAGGTTTGTGGACAGAGAAAGATGAAAAGGCACAGAATACAAAGTATTTTTACGGCAATGAAACTATTCTGTATGATATTATAATGGTGGATTCAGTCATTATACATTTGTCAAAATCCATAAAAGGTACAATGCCAAGAGTGAACCCCACTGTAAACTGTGAACGCATGTACCACTCTAGTGGAGGACGTTGATAGTGTGGGGGAAGAGGATGTATGGGCTCTCTCTGTACTTTCCACTCAATTTTGCTGTGAACTTAAAACTGCTTTTAAAAAATAAAGTCTAGCCCTGGCTGGTGTGGCTCAGTGGACTGGGTTGCCTGTTTGATTCCCAGTCAGGGCATGTGCCCAGGTTGCAGGCCAGGCCCCCTGTAGGGCGAGTGGGAGAGGCAACCACACATTGCTGTTTCTCTTCCTCTCTCTCTCCCCCCTCCCTTCCCCCTCTCTAAAAATAAACAAAATCTTTTTTAAAAGTCTATTTTTAAAAGTATTAAAATATTTTTAAAAGGTACTGGATATACAGAATGCCCCAAGTGCTATGCATGCTACGCACGCGCGCGCCCCCCCACACACGAAATCTAACTTAATTCTCACAATAATCGTAGAAACTAGACGATGTTAGTGGATGTACTTCTACTTTACATCTGAAGAAACTGTGGTTTAAAGAGGGTAACTGAGACTGAACTGCAGACTGAACTAACACTGTGTTCTTTTCACCATACCCCTGACTTCAGCTGATTGCTGTAGCACTACCTACCACTGTTAGCCGACACTCACAATGCAACTCCTGGGAATGAGCTTCGGAATAAGGAGCAAATTACACTCGTTATAGCTTCAGTTCTATAGAACATGGTTTAAATTCGAAAAAAATGCTCGGCACATAAAGGAACAATGAATCACAACACTCAAACCAGCAGGAATACTATCCTCCTCTCTACTTTTCTGGGTAACCTGAAGCTGACAATGTTTATAGCAGTTTAGGAACTGCGCGGCTGCATTACACACCAGCAGCCACACCAAGGTTCAGTCAGTTCTAAGACAGCAGAGCCTGAAGACCTCCAGATCCACATGCTCAGCTTCAAGAAGGATCAAGTGTTATTTGGGTCCTTTTGCAAATTTTAAGTATTGGCTCTTCCTTACCTTCTAGAGGAAGGTAGCTATAGAAAAGAAATTAGTAAAAGTAGCAAATAATCAACGGAAAATAAAAACACAAAGGGCAGACTTAACTCCTCATTCACCCACAATGTTGAAAAAGAACTGCCTTTTTGTCCTAGCCCATTAAAAGGAGTAGGCGAAGCAGGCTCGTCATTTAGGGGTCAGAAGCAAACTCAGCAGTTGTAGGAGATGAAAGTCTTGGCAGTGGGAAAAGAGGGCCCAAAATAGATGTATTAAGAACAGCTAGGTGAGAGTCTGATAAGTATTTTTAGTAATTGCACATTTGTAACTTTCACATGTCCAGTTCAAAATTAGTCTAGCTATCAATCTTTTAAAATGCCAGAAAAATTATTCCTACCCCCTCACAATCATCCTCACAATGGAAATAATCATGCGTTCAGGGCCCAGCACTAACTCTGCCACAGCCCTGTAACCTTGTAAATCCATCTTGGACAGTGAATTTTCACTCCCACCATTCATCTTCACTCAGCCTGCACTCCCTCTCCCGTCAAAAGGAACTCTACGTTCCATGTTTGATTTGTGGGTGGGTGTAACTGTGGGGCAGCCTAAGGAAAGCAGGAAGGATAGGAGAAGAGAAATGGGGCAGAGACTGCCGGTGCTCTCCCAACACCGGTTCTCAGCTTCATCCTAGGGAAGCTGAACAAGGGAGCTACTTGCTAACCAACCAGATTGAGTCAAGCTTCTCAAGTAAGACTAAACTTGACCCCAGCTTGTTTTGGCTGTCAAATTAGTATATTACAAGTCTGCTTTATCTACTTCTGTGGGACATCCAAGAATTAGGAAACATGTTTTAGATGACTATAAAACATCAGAAAACAAGACTGGTACAGGAAACAGTAATAGTTCTTACACTGTACTTGTCAATTGCTACAAAAACATAACTGAATTAAAGTGAACTTACTAAGGTTTTGCTCTCATGTGGAAGCTCAACCCTGCCCTGGCCAGGCTGCTCAGTTGGTTGGAGCGTCCTCCAGTACACCAAAAGGTTGCGGATTCAATCCCCAGTCAGGGCACGTGCCTAGGCTGTAGGTTCCATCCCCAGCTGGGAAGTAAAGGGGAGGCAACCGATTGATGTCTCTCTGCCTGCTTGTGTCTCTTCCCCTGCCCCTCTTGTCTCTCTAAAATCATTAAACATATCCTCAGTGAGGTTTAAAATAAAAACTAAAAAGAAACGCAACCCTTTTATTCTCGAACACTGAAAAATCATATCATTCCAAATATTTCCAACGGTAGCACAACATGCTGTTTCCCTTCTACAGAAACTTTTCAAAAAAATAAGTATTTGCACTTCAAATACTTCTAGATTTACTAACAACATTTTCTAAGTAAACTGCTAATGACAGTTTCTTAATCTAAACAACAGGGAATCAATACACAAATCCTACCAATCCTTTGTCTCCAGGCAAATGATTACTGTGACAGGACCTATAATGGACCATTACTTGAATACAGGATACAGAAGGAACACTTACTACAGAAATATAAATTTACAGGGAACATAAATATAATCCTACAAATTTCTTTCAAAATGATTACAACATCTTCAAGTTGCATTTCAATGAATCAAAATTACTGTATATAACATAATATATGGTGAATATCATCTTGACTTTTTATTAGTGGGAATTAAAAATTACACATACCTTCAGTGTTATTTACTGAAAGGTAATTGCAAAAAAATCCTGCAATCTTGTCTTTCATTGTTCTGAAACAAAACTATCCTAAAAATATGAAATAAACCAGTTTTTTAAAATTCAAAGATAAAAATTCTAAACATCATATTATGTAAGCAAGTTTTGTCTATTTTGTAAACCATTCTGCATTTCGATGTGCATTTTAATATACATTAGGTACCAAATAATTTATTTGCTGACAAAGAAAGCACTTTTCTTATGTGATTATTTTAAACTAAATTATACAATGTGAATTATCTATTGTAATGAAGAAAAGGTAGAATATATTTATATACTGACATTCATTTAGTCATGCCAAAACAGTTTCTTCATAATGTGTATGTGCCTGACTCTTGTCTAGGAACTAGGGCTACACTGTTAAGCAAGACAGAGATCAAGACCACTGCTTTCATGGGGTCAGTGTTAAGGAGGGGAGTCATATAAGAGGTGAATAAGGTAATATCAGCCAATAGGTGCCAGAAAGAAAATGAAGGAGCATGATATGACAGTGTATGACTTGGAAAGCTAAATCAGAGAATCAAGAAAGGCCTCTCTGAGAAAAACCAACAGATTAAAGCAATTCATCTTTTTTAAAAAACTATATTTTCTGAATTATGCTATTATAATTATCTCCATTTTTATCCCTTCATCCCCTCCACCTAGCATCCACTCCATCATTATTCATGTCCATGGGTCATGTGTGTAAATTCTTTGGCTAATCCATTTCCTATACTGTACTTTACATCCTCTTGGTTATTCTGTAACAACCTGTTTGTACTTTTTAATCCCCTGACTTCTTCACCCCTTCTCTCCTACTGCTTCCCATCTGGCAACCATCAAAACACTCTCTGTATCCATGCTTCAGTCTCCGTTCTTCTTGTTTGCTTAGTTTGTGTTTTAGATTCAGTTGCTGATAGATATGTATTTATAGCCATATTATAGTTCATGGTTTTGATCTTCCTTTTCTTAAAAAAGTCCCTTTAATATGTCATACAATAATGGTTTGGTGATGATGAATTCATTTAGTTTTTTCTTGTCTGGGAAGCACTTCATCTGCCTGCCTTCATTCTAAATAACACCTTTCCAGAGTACGGAAATCTTGGCTGTAGGTCTCTGCTTTTCATGACTTTGAATATTTCTTGCCAATTCCTTCTAGCCTGCAAAGTCTCTTTTAAGAAATCAGCTAACAGTCTTATTATAAGGGAACCACCTTATACATAACTGCTTTTCTCTTGATGTTTTTAAGATTCTCTTTATCTTTAACCTTTGGCCTTTTAATTATGATGTGTCTTAGAGTGGGGCTCTTTGCATCCACTTTATTTGGGACACTGTGTGCTTCCTAGATTTGCATGTCTATTTCCTTCACCAAATTAGGGAAGTTCTCTTTCATTATTTTCTCAAACAGATGTCCAATTTCTTGCTCTTTCTCTTCTCCTTCTGGCACCCCTATGATGCGAATGTTGGATCACTTGAAGTTGTCCCACAGGCTGCTTACACTATCCTTGCTTTTTTGAATTCTTTTTTCTTCCTGTTGTTCTGAGTTTTTTTGCTTCCTTACATTCCACATCACTGATTTGATTTTCACCTTCATTTACTCTACTGTTGATTCCCTGTAAATTGTTCTTTATTTCAGTTCGTGTAGCCTTCATTTCTGACTGGGTCTTTTTTATGCTGTTGAGGTCCTCACTAAGTTCCTTGAGCATCCTTATAACCAGTGTTTTGAACTCTGCATCTGATAGATTGCTTATCTCCATTTTGTTTAGCTCTTTTTTGGAGTTTTGATCTGTTCCTTCATCATTTGGACCATGTTTCTTTGTCTCCCCATTTTGCCAGCATCTCTGTTTGTTTATATGTATTAGGTAGAGCTGCTTTGACTCTGTGTCTTGGTTGTGTGGCCTACTGTAGTAGGTGTCCTGTAAGGACCAGTGGCACAGCCTCCCCATCACCCAAGCTGGGTACTCAAGGTTTTCCCTCCATGTGGGCTGAGTACACTTTCCTCTTGTAGTTGATCCTTGGTTGCTGTGTGCAGATCAATGGGAGGGATTTACCCAGGCCAGTCAGCTGCAGCGTTTGCCTGTGACCACTGACTACGAACCTCTGCCCTCCATGGAGGATCAGCTGTACAGGGGCAGGGTGGTGGTGCTCCAACATGGTCTGTAAATGTCCACTGGGTAGGTTGGCCTCTGGGTTTCCCAGGTGGTGTGGGCCAAGGTCCAGCCCCCACCTGTGTTCTGCCCCAGGCACCCTGCCTAAGCAGTAAAACAATCTGAGATGGCTGCTACTTGTGCTGGGCTTGGAGATTCCCAGGTGAAGCCAAATTGTGAATCTAATCTGGCTGCCACTAGGGCTCACAGAAGCCAGCAGTTGCTTGTTTGATAGGATTTATGAGCCAAGACCAACTATTCTTATGCAAAAGCAGATTGGGTGGGGAAGAGCCTCTGGAGATCTCCAAGGTGAGTCAAAAAGTGTTAGTCATGTTGATGGAGTCTCAGATAAGGCACCAGCTTATTGGCTCTGTTGGGGGAAGGTTTAGCAAAGGGACAATGGCGTCTGCTCACTTTGATGCCAGATACTTCAGTTTCTCCATGTATATCACTGGTGCCTTTCAAGCTGCTACCCTGGTGCTGGAGCTCAGAAAGAGTGAGTCTGAGTAGTGTGTGGGCTCTTTAAGAGGAACTGCTTAGGGCTCCAGCAGTTTCTTCTACCAACTCAATCCCTGCTGGTTTTTGCAGCTAGAAGTTGTGGGGACTTATCTTCTTGGCACTGGAATCCTGGGCTGGGGGCGTGGTCTGGTGTGGGGCTGGGGGTCCTCACTCCCGAGATATCCCTCCCGAATTTTTATCCACGTGGGTGTCGGATCAGCCCATTCCAGGTCTGTACCCCTACTACCAGTCTGAATGGATGTGGTTTCTTTAATACTGTAGTTGTCAGACTTCCATTCAGCTCGATTTCTGATGTTCCTGAGTGATGATCATCCTATATTTTAGTTGTAATTTTGATGTGGTTGCCCAGAGGTGAGCCATGTCTGCCTATGCCACCATCTTGGTTCCATTCATTTTAAAAGCACAAGTATAATCATATGAGTGAAAATATAGATGAAATAAGATTGGCCAACTACTGATTAAAGGTAGAAGATGAGACACTGAATTTATTATACTGTCTTTTGTGTATTTTTGAAATTTTCCACAGTACAATGTCTATTTAAAGATTTTATTCACTAACTTAAAAAAATTTTTTACAAGATTTTATCCATTTTATTTTTAGACAGAAGGGAAGAGAGGGAGAAAGAGAGAGGGAGAGAAAGATCAATGTATTGTTGCTTCTCATGTGCCCCCTACCAGGGACCTGGCCTGCAACCCAGGCATGTACCCTGACTGGGCATTGAACCTGTGACCCCTCAGTTCACAGGCTGGTGCTCAATCCACTGAGCCACATCAGATAGGGCAATTTACTAATTTTTAGAGAGAAGGGAGTGGAGAGAGAAAGAGAGGGAGAGAAATATCAGTGTGTGGTTACCTCTTGTGTGTCTCCTACCGAGGACCCAGCCTGCAACCCAGGTATGTGCCCCAACTGGGAATTGAACCACTGACCCTTGGGTTCACAGGCTGGTGCTCAATCCACTAAGCCACACCAGCCAGGGAAAAATGTTTAATAGATAAATACCAACCAAGAAACAAAGACCCAATGCCAAAGACTATGACTGACAAGGACCTCCATGGTCTGGCCCCACTAACCTCACTTCATGTTTATTCTTTGTACCTCTAATCCCACTGGCCTAATTTCAGTTCTTCAAATGCAATATACTTCTTCTTGCTATAGTGTTTGCAAACACTGATCCATCAATGTGGAATGCCCTTCCTAATGCCTAGTTAGTGCCTACTCATCTTTTAGAGAGCAGGGCAGCCTTCCCTAAGACTCCTTACCCACCCAGGCTATATCAAAATCCTTTGTTCTCCCCCTCTCCCTCTCTCTGATAGTCCTCCATATGATCTCCATTTCTGTGATTCTGTGCCTGTTCTAGTTGTTTGCTTAGTTTGTTTTGTTTTTTTAGGTTCGGTTGTTGATAGTTGTGAGTTTGTTGTCATTTTGCTTTTCATATTTCTGATCTTCTTTTTCTTAGATAAGTCCCTTTAACATTTCATATAATAAGGACTTGGTGATGATGAACTCCTTGAACTTGACCTTATCTGAGAAGCACTTTATGTGCCCTTCCATTCTAAATGAAAGCTTTGCTGGATAGAGCAATCTTAGATGTAGGTCCTTGCCTTCAGGGCTTTGAATACTTCTTTCCAGCCCCTTTTTGTCTGCAAGTTTTCTTCTGCTTTCAAGTTTTTATAACAAAACACATTCTAAATTTCCAAAAAATTGATGTTATTTTGGTTTCAGTTTGGCTCAACTTGCTAAAGAGAAATTGTTCACATTTATTCTCTTTGAAGAGCCTTTTATATAAGATACTAGAGTCATCAACATTCCTATAATAAAAGTATTATGATTACCAACCAAAAATAACCACACAAATCCACACCCTGGTCTCACTGCACTCTTCTTTATAGTTATGTCTCCTCTTCCCTCCCCCAGATCAACATCAAAGAACTGGAAGACACTTGGGGATAGATTCCCTGCCAGACCTCAGGAGCTTCCTTCTTTCAGTCCTTGCTTCAGATGGCTGGCACACAGGTTCCCATCAGGAAAGCTACAGAAGAGCCCCAGGACTTGACTCCACTCTGCTTTTTACATGATCACCATCCACTCTGCTTTTTTAATGATCACCACGAACATTCCTTCTGCAATGTATTCCAGGCTTCATCGCAGTGCCATTTAAATGGGCTTATCTTTTTATTTTATCAAAACTCGTGTGATGGGCAAAAGGCAGAAGAGATTAGAAATTAAATCTGATTTAAGGAAGTTTGGTTATTTTATCATGTTAATATTCAGTGTAACAATTCATATAGTAACTATAAGTGACATCTTGAACATTAATTTCAATATTTCTTAGAAATACAGTGCTGGGACTAAGGACCCTTAAATGCTTAGCACCCGAAGAAATAAAATGGCCAGCCAAGAGACATGATTCATCAAAATACCATCTAAATTAAAAAAAATGCATGCAGCATCTGGCACAGGTTTCACCAATTAATTCAGACATCATTAATCCAAATTTATGATTGAGAAGAAGCCAGGTAAAAATTTAACTTTTATTCTATCTATGACGTGCTAAGTAAATCAACAGGAGAGTCCAAAAAAATTTAAACATCCTCAAACACTTGTCCATTTGAAAATAATCCGATTTGTTCATTTGTTCAAATCACTTTTGTCAGTTAAAGCTAGATGGTGAGGACCTTCACTAGGAAGTAGTCTAATGCTATATATATGTGTATCTATGAATCAAGAAAGCTCTGGAATATGTAGTTCAGACTATTAACTGGCATTATTACGGGCAAATTAATCTAAATTTAAAAAGGTGAATGGAAGGAGAATGGAAGGGCAGATGAAGTGCTTCCCAGATAAGGTCAAGTTAAAAGGAGTTCTTCATCACCAAGCCCTTATTATATGAAATGTTAAAGGGACTTAGATAAGAACAAGAAGATAAAAAATATGAACAGTAAAATGACAACAAACTCACAACTATCAACAACTAGAAAACACAAAAAAACAAACTAAGCAAACAACTAGAATAGGAACAGAATCACAGAAATGGAGATCACATGGAGGGTTATCAGCAGAGAAGGGGAGGGAAAGAGGGGGAAAAGGTACAGAGAATAAGAAGCATAAATGGTAGGTAGAAAGTAGACAGGGGGAGGGTAAGAACAGTATAGGAAATGTAGAAGCCAAAGAACTTATATGTAGGACCCAGGGACATGAACTAAAGGGGGGGGATGTGGGTGGGAGGGGGTGTACAGGACAGAGGGGAATAAAAGGGGGAAAATGGGACAATAGTAACAGCATAATCAACAAATTATATTTTTAAAAAAGGTCCTTGAGATATGAACATAGAAAAGAAAGGGCCTACTATAGTTTTAAGTTATATTTTTAAACATAAAAGTGGCATTTATTACCAGAGCAGGGGAGTAAGTAAACATTAAAATTCCTTTTTGAGTATTTAGGACAACATTCTTCATAAATTTTAAGTAATTACTAAAAATTGTAACAGAAAGACTATCTACTCAAAAGCTGAAAGACTGAAAGATTTTCATGCATTTTTAGAAACTTTTGCCAAGTTTAACAGAAATGATCTTCTAATCTAGTAAGGGAAGTTTTCAAGACTGCTTTATCATTCGCTAATTATAAAACCAGGGCTAAAGAGGAGCCCTCCTAAAAACAAGACCATTCTCTACTTAAGGAAAGGCATTATTTCAACTTCAGACAGAGGGAGCCTATCTTTAAGGAAAGACTTGAAAGCTTATTGCAGTGTCTTTTTGCTGACTGTCACTAGTCTCAGTGTTTGCCCTGTACTTAGCTAATTCCTCCTGCTATCACTAGTTCCACTCCGGAGTTTATCGGAGGTTTATACATGCCAGGACCCTTATTAAGTGACTCCTCTTCTGTTTTTCTCTTTAAGAAGTGTGGCTCTTGCCCTGGAAGGGTGCCTCAGTTGGTAGGAACATCCTCCTGTACCCCAAAAGATTGAGGGTTTGATTCCCAGTCGGGGCACACACGTAGGTTGCAAGTTTGATCCCCAGTTGGGCTGCAAAGGAGGCAAGCAATCGATGTTTCTCTCTCTCTAAAATCAATAAACATATCCTCGAGTGAGAATTTAAAAAAAGAAAAGAAGTGTGGCTCTTTATCTGGTAGTTACTAGGAGATTTAAAGTGGTAGCATGTATTTCCAATTAACATTATCTGTGTTGGCCTAAGTGTCCATCAACAGATGAGTAGATAAAACAACTATGGGACATTTACACAATGGAATACTACTTGGCCATAAAGAAGAAAATTTTACCCTTTACAATAGTATGGATGGACCTGGAGAACATTATGCTAAGTGAAGTAAGCCAGTCAGAAGACAAATACCGTATCATGTCACTCACATGTGGTGGAATCTAATGAACAAACTGAACTAACAAGGAAAATGGAGACAGACTCACAGATGGAGAGCAGGATGACAGCCAGTGGTGGGGGGAGGTTAGGGTGTGGAAGGGTTAAGCAAAAGGGAAAAAGGTGAGGACATGGACAACAGTGTGGTGATTGCTAGGGCAGGGAGGACAGATATAAGGGGACTGAAAGGTAATGTAAAAAAATACAATAAAGGTTGTATTATATAGTAAAAAAAATCCAAACAAACCAGTATCTATGTTTGGCTCCTAGGCAGCACTGACCAAATGCTGAACAAGCCATTCAGGTGTCTATAATGCCTGAAGTATCAGGACCCTTGAGAAGACTGTTCAGAGTCTGTCATTCTACAGAACTTGTGTCATATTCATTACACAATTTTCCTGCCAATTGTTTAAAATGCATAGAGAATTTTTAAAATCAGTCTATTTCTTTACCTATCAGCATATTGCCTACACGTGGAATAAGGTGGCAGCTTCCAGATCTGTATTCCCAGGAGAAAGGTTTGACTGTACACATTTTTCTGATAAAATCTTAGCTATAACCCCAGCCATCTTAAGGTTTATCATCAGTCCACAATACAGTGCTCATTCTGCAGAACGGGCTGTCATCTTCCTGTGCACAACCAAGAAGCTCCTGGGTCATCAATCCAGGGGGCAAAGGTAATAAGTTAAGGTTACTAAAACTTAACTTATGAGAGTGTTGAGTTTAGCACTGGCTTGTGTGGCTCAGTGGACTGAGTACCAGCCTGCAAACCAAAGGGTTGCCGGTTCAATTCCCAGTCAGGGCACATGCCTGGGTTGCAGGCCAGGTCCTCAGTGGGGGGTGCGCAAGAGGAAACCACACATTGGTGTTTCTCTCCCTCTTTCTCCCTCCCTATCCCTGTGTCTATAAGTAAATAAAAAAATCTTTAAAAAGTTTAACATGTAGGGAAACAATAGCAACACTCAACTAATCAGGTCTGATCACTTCAGAAGGGCTAGGCAGCTGCTTCCCAGCAGTCACTGTGCTACTAATAAGAGGTGATCCAACCAAAACAAGTCACATAAATCCTGGACTTAGCCACACAGCAACCAACTCTCTCCACGCAGGAGTAAGAAAAGGGCTGATTGTCTGCATTCTTTTCAAACTTACACATAACATGATACCAGCCTACAACATCATTTACAAATACAAAAAACATGACAATATATGGATGACACAGTAAGGATCAGGAGCAAAGAACTGGAAAAGCATGTACTGAGTTGGCCAAAAAGTCTGTGTGGTTTTTTTCATAAAATAAAAGACACATTTTTCATTTTCACCAATAACCACTGATTTGGATATTTTGAGTATGTCTGCTACCTCCCGCGTGGTTTAACACTGACTGTTCTCAATTAATGTCTCAAGTTGATCCCTAACAACTTCAACTGGCCTACCTAACTGTGGAGCATCGTCCAGTAAGAAATCTCCAGCACGAAACTTCGCAAACCACTTTTGACATGTTCAGTTACTCACAGTACCTTCTCCATACACTGCACAAATCTTTTTTTGCATTTCGGTTGCGTGTTTACCTTTCGTGAAATAATAAAACATAATATGCTGAAAATGTTGTATATTTTCTTCTATCTTCAATATTAAAATGGTAATGCATAAAAATTCACCCATTTTGATCAGCTTTTTAAAAGTATACATTGATATGACAGCTGTCAAAATACAATCTAACAATGTTGTTTCCAGTGAAGTTAAAGAAAACTGAGTACTACCAGAGCCATCTTATGGGAAATAAACAAACTTACTTTTTGGTCAACCCACTGTAATGCAGACTGGGTTTTTTTTGTTTTGTTGGTTCCCTTAAAGTTAACTATTTAAAAGCTTTTGCTTTTATTATATACTTTATTAGTGAAGATGAATTTAGGTTTCACATAAAAGAGCAAATATTAGGCAACCCACTTTCAAATGTGTAATCACTCTGATTAGACAAAGTCCTTAAACAGTTCTAGGAATGAATAACTTAACAAAAATGTGGTTTATTAATTTGCTTGCTTTTCTTTCTTCACTAGAAACTAGTTGGCCATTGGTTTTACAGATCTGCATCTTATATCAAAGTTCATTCACACACTGTACCTAACTGAAGGCTGATGTTTTCACCTGATACCAACAACTGTTGGTATCCCTACCCTTTTGTGTTTCAGTTAATAAGTTTTGTGTTTCAGTTAATAAGTTTTTCTAACATCTTTTGTGTTTCAGTTAATAAGTTTTGTGTTTTGTGTTTCAGTTAATAAGTTTTTCTAACATCTTTGTATATTATTTACAACAGAATTGTAAGAGGCAATATGACCATTAAAACAAGAAAAAAATCTAAGGTAAAATTTGACTGTGAAAGCTAATTATTTAAGTACATACAAGACATTACACCCTAATTAGGCAGTACACTTAAAACTATTCCTTGCCCTGGCTGGTGTGGCTCAGTGGATTGAGCACCGGCCTGTGAACCAAGGAGTCGCCAGTTCAATTTCCAGTCAGGGCATATGCCTGGGTTGCAGGTCAGGTCCCCAGTACGGGGCACGCAGGAGGCAACCACATGTTAGTGTTTCTCTCCCTCTCGTTCTCCTTCTCTTCCCCTCCCTCTAAAAATAAATAAATACAATCTTTAAAAATATATTCCTTGATATGAAAGATAAGACATATGAAAGATAAGACATAAGAAATTTAAATAACCTTAAAGAATACAAGTATCCTGTATCCCTCATTTTGTGAGAATATGACAAAATGGAAGCTCTTAATGGTTAATCTTAGAATTCACTTGAGATAACCAGATAGGAAACTCACAAGTAGCCTAAGTTATTTGTATTACTGCAGACTATCCTTTTGTGGTTTCTTTGCCATTTCACAGCTATACATGATTTTGCATATTACCCTTAAATGCCGCACCCTATCTTGATTTTTGTTTCACTGAGAATATAGAGCAATCTAAAAAGAACGTCCACATATTTCCATCTCTACATCCATCCATGCCCATGTGCCCTGCCTCTCTTCCTGTTGCTATGGAAGCACTATCTGTGAAAACCAACACCTCCACCTGGGCATGAGAGCTCCACTTCACCCTACTTAAAGACACTGCTTCGACAACTCTCACCCTCTCTCTTCCGCATCGTAACCCTTAAAAATTAGTTTTATTTGCTGATTTTAGACAGAGAAGAGAGGGGAGAGGGAGGAAGGGAGAGAAACATCAATTTATTGTTCCACTTATTTATGCATTCCTTGGTTGGCCCCTGTATGTGCCCTGACCAGGGACTGAATGGACAGCACTGGTGTACCGAGACAATGCTCTTACTGAGGGAGCTACCTGGCCAGGGCCTGCATCATAGCACTCTACCTCTTTACCAGACCAGATCATTTCGCTTAACGCAAAACATACTATAGTTTTTCCTCTTTTTAAGAAAAATAAAACAAAACTTAGTCTTGACTCCTTTGCCCTTCTATTTACTGCTTCCCTTTATAGCTACATTATTCAATAAAACTATCATTACTGATTTATATTCTTTTCCCCCTCTCTCCTGAACACACCTCCAGCAGAATTTCACCTCTTTATCAACATCACCAATTACATTCTGGTTACTCAATTCAATAGTCAGTTCTCAGTCTTCATCCCACTTGACCTGTCAGCAGTCCTTGTCATGCGGACATCCACTCTGCCTTGAATCAATCTGTCCTTGGCATTTAGAACACATACTCCTGGTTTTCTTGCTCCCTTGCCTGTTACTCTTGCTTTATCTCCTCAGCCTCTAAATCATGGAATGCTGCAGGGCTTGCTCCTCAGGTTGTCTTACCTTCTATACCTACTCACTCTGTAATTTTGTCCAGGCTTATGGCTTAAAATACCACTGATAGGCCGACAGCTTCCAAATACATATTTCTAGCCCAAATTTATACCTCTCCCCCAAATGCCTATTTCTATATAAAGCTGATCTTCCCTCCATCCCAAACTTGCTCCTTCAGTAGTCTTCTCCCTTTAAGGCAGGGGCGTCAAGCTCATTTTTACCAGGGGCCACATCAGCCTTGCGGCTGCCTTCGAAGGGTCGAATGTAACTTTAGGACTGTATAAATGTAACCATTCCTTAACCAGAGGTAAGGAGCTCTACATTCGGCCCTTTTAAGGCAACCACGAGGCTGATGTGGCCCCTGGTAAAAATGAGTTTGACACCCCTGATCTAAGGAAACAGCGGCTCCACCCTTCCAGTTACTCTGGTCAAAAACCTTAGGACCATCCTTGACCAAACTCATATCTCACATCCAATCAACAAAATCCCACCATCAGATATAATCAAATTGTGACCTCATACCACCTCCACTGCCACCATCCTGATCCACGCAATATTTTTTTTAATTTAAAGATTTTACTTGTTTATTTTAGAGAGAGGGGAAGGTAGGGAGAAGAGGGGGAGAAACATCAATATATGAAAGAAACATTGATCGGCTGCCTCCCGAATGGGCACCAACCAGGGACCTGGCCTGCAACCCAGGCATGTGCCCTGACCAGGAATTGAACTGGCAGCCTTTGGCTGTTCAGGACAATGCTCAACCAACTGAGGCCAGGGGAGATCTGTGCAATCTTCATCTCTTATCACCAAAAAAATAACAGCTCCCTAACTGGTGGACCTATAACCATTCTGGACCCTTCGCCCACACAGTCTATTCTCAACACAAAAACAAGAGACATCCCTTCTAAATTTAGTCTTATCAGCTATTGTCATTTATACCTGCTATAATTCCTATAACCTGAATATTGTCTAACATGACATCAATTTCAAATTCTGAGGCTTTGCTTATGCTTATACAAGTAGTATACTCTGTTGTCTTGTTTTGCAATAATATTTTTAAAATTTAAAAACTTCTTTAAATAAAAAAATATATCTAAAACTGTTAACATTTTGTGACTTTAATATTTTACTCTTAAATAAGAGAAAATATGTCTATAACTTTTTTATATGTAAGGATGGATATTTCCTTAAGAAAGTTTAAAACACTCGATTTCTCAACTCACAGCTATACCATTTATATCTAAAGATGCTAAAAAAAAAGATGAAACTGATCATATTAGCTAGCAAGCTGTATGATTCCTAAAAGAAAGGTATCTACTCCAAGGAAACTGGATGATACTGTAAATAAGAAACAAAAATATGAGGGGAGCTTTTACACTTACCATTATAAATGTTAATAATTTACTTTATTGTGTCTTATGAAGTAAGACACTATTTAATGTTATTAAAATACTAATAATAAAATCTTTATTTTGAGACATTTATTTTATTATTAATAATAAAAATATTTATAAGGCGTCATTCTGAGACTAATCTTTCAAAGTATTTTTAAGAATTCAGTGTTTTATCAACTATGGGGCATTTACAGAATGAAATGCTACTCAGCCATAAAGAAGAAGAAAATTTTACCCTTTGTAACAGCATGAATGGACCTGGAGAACATTATACTAAGTGAAATTGGCCAGTCAGAGAAAGACAATTACCATATGATTTCACTTACATGGAATCTAATAAATGAACTGAATTAACAAGCAAAATAAAGATAGACTCATAGCAGATGACAGCTAAGGGGGTGGGGACGGTAGGTGGTGGAGGGACTGAGCAAAGAGGAAAAAGGACTCATGGACATGGACAACAGTGTGTGATTGTGGGGATGGGGGAAGGGAGTATAAGGGGGCTAAATGGTACCGGGAAAAATTACAATAAAATTTTTTTTTAAATTTTGAGTGTTTTATTCACTATGATCAAGTGGGATTTATTCCAGGCCTTCAAGGATAGTTCAACATCTGCAAATCAATGAATATGATACACCACATGAATAAAATGAAGAGTAAAAATCGTATGATCATTTCAATAAATGCAGAAAAACCATCTCACAAAAATTCATCATTCATGATTAAAAACCCGCAACAAGTGGCTATAGAGAGAATGTACGTAAACATAATAAGGGCCATATATGACAAGACTAAAGCTAACATCATACTTAAATGTGAAAAACTAAAAGTTTTTCCTTTAAGATCAGAAACAAGACAAGGATGTACACTCTCATTACTATTATTCAAAATAACACTAAAAGTCAATTAGGCAATTAAGCAAGGAAAACAAAAGGCAACAAATCAGAAAGGAAAAGTAAAACTGTTCAGAAAGGAAAAGTAAAACTGCCAGTATTTGCGGATGATGTGGATTTTCTTCCCCCTAAAGAAATAATTTAATAGTAACAAACACTATTAGCACAAAACATAACAATTTGATTTGGGCAATGAAATACTGGAAACAACCTAATTGTGTATTAGGAAAATAATTTACTATGCAAACACAAAAATGTTCATGATGAAGATTATGGCAACATGGAAAAATGGTTCTGATGTTAAATTTTATTTAATGAATTTTAAAAATTTTTATTATTTTAATTGTTGTTCAAGTATTTATTGATTTTTTAAAAATTTATTTTTCCATAACATGGTCTCATACACAAAAAATCTGAAGACTCCCCCCAAAATAAACCAATTCAATAAAGTTTCAGGATACAAAGTCAATATACAAAAATCAGTAATTTTTGTATATTGTATTTTTCTACACTGTGTACTGTCAGAAAAAAATTAAGAAAATAATCCCCCCTACAATTGCTTCAAATATATAAAATAAAATACCTAGGAATAAATATAACTAAGGAGGTGAAAGATCTGTATACCAAAAACTGTTAAGAGATTGATGAAAAGAGCCCTGGCTGGTGTAGCTTGGTGGATCGAGCACCAGCCTGTGAACCAAAGGGTCCTGATTCCCAGTCAGGGCATGTGCCTGGGTTGCAGACCAGGTCCCCAATTGGGGGGCACACAAGAGGCACCCACACACTGATATTTCTCTCCCTCTCTATCTCCCTTCCCCTCTCTCCTAAAAAAATAAAGAGATTGATGAAAGAAACTAAAGACACAAATAAATGGAAAGGTATTCCATGCTCATGGATTGGAAGAATATTGTTAAAACATCCATACTACCCAAAACAATCTATACATTCACAACAATCTCTATCAAAATTCTGACATATTTCACAGAAATAGAAAAAAAAAATCCTAAAATTTCTATGTAACTACAAAAGTCCCTGAATAGCCAAAGTAATCTAGAGAAAGAAGAGCATAGAAGGAGATATCACGCTTCCTGGTTTTAAACTATATTACAAAGTTATAGTAATCAAAACAGAATGGTGTTGGACTCAAACCAGACATATAAATCAATGGGACAGAATACAGCTCAAAAAGAAACTCATGCATTTATAGTCAATTAATTTACCACAAATGAGTCAAGAATATACAATGGGGAAAGGACAATCTCTTTAATATCTAGTCCTGGGAAAAGTGGGCAGCTACATACAAAAGAATGAAACTAGATCCATATCTTACACCATATACAAAATCAACTCAAAATAAAGACTTGAACCTAAGATCTGAAACCATAAAACTCCTAGATGAAAACATAGGGGACATCAAATGAAAAAGCTCCTGCACAGCACAGAAAACCATCAACAAAATGAAAAGGCAACTTACCACATGGGAGAAAATATTTGCAAGTCACTTCTCTGATTAGGGTAATATTCAAAATACATAATTCATAAAACTCAGTAACAAATAATCTAATTAAAATATGGGGAGAGGATCTAAATACATATAAATGGCCAACAGGTACATGAAAAGGTATTCGACATCACTAATGGCAGGGAAAAGCAAATCAAAACTGCAATGAGATATCAGCTCAGACCTATTAGAATGGCCGCCCTTAAAAAGAAAGAGATAACAAAGTGCTGGATGTGGAGAAAAGGGAAGCCCTGTGCATGGCTGGTAGAAATGTTAGCTGGTACAGCCACCTGGCAATTCCACGTCTGGAGCCTTATCTGAAAAAGATGAAACAATTAAAAAAGATATGTACCCCTATGTTTACTGCAGCATTATTTGAAATAGCCAAATTATTAAAGCAACCTAGGAGTTCATCATTAGAGGAATGAATAAAGAAGTGGACGTGCGCGCGCACGTTGGAATATTACTCAGCCACGTAAAAGAAATAGATCTTGCCATTTGTGACAACTTGGATAGACCCAGAAGGAATTATGCTAAGTGAAATTAGAGAAAGTCAAATACTGTATCATTTCACTTAGGTATGGAATCTAAAAAACTAAAGAAATGAACAAACAAAACACAACAGACCCACAGATACACAAGCCTGAGGGTAGTATGGTGGGGGCATGGGCAAAAAGGTTACAGGGGATTAAGAGATACAAACTTACAAATAAGTCACAGGGATGTAAAGTACAACATAGAAAATATTAGTAATATCACAATAGACAGATAGTGGAGTTTTTGTGCTAATCACTTTGTAAAGTATATAAATGTGAAACTCACTATGTTCTACACCTAAAACTAATGTAATATTGTATGTCAACATACTTTAATTCAAAAGAGCATATATTTCAGAATAAAAATTAGACATAAAAAAAGGAAAACAGTATGAAAAAAATTAAAATTAAAAAATTAAAAACAGAACTACCATATGATCCAGAAATTCCATTTATGGGTATCTATCCAAAAGAAAGAAAGTCATTATCTCAAAGAGATATCTGCACTCTCATGATCACCGCAGCATTATTTACAATAGCCAACACATGAACACAACCTAAATGGCCACTGACTGATGACTGGATAAAAAAGATGTGGTGTGGTTACACACACTCACAGTGAAATATTATTCAGAATATAAAAAGAAGGAAACCCTACCATTCACAATAACATGGATGGACTTTGCAGTCCATCTATGTACAATATGCTAGATGAAGTCAAAGACCAACATTGTATGATCTCATTTATATGTGGAATCTAAAAAAATGAACTCCAGTTATATAACTGGAGGCACAAACCTCCAGTTACAAGATAAATTAAGATCTGGACATGTAATTTACAGCATGGTAACTATAGCTCAACAATACTGTAGTATATATTTGAAAGTTGTTACGAGAATACATCTTAATCTCATCACAAGAAAAAAAAAAGTTAACTACACTATCAGTAGAGAAGCCAGACAGACAATGCCTTAACCAAGCAATCAAGGTAAACACCACCAATAATAAGACATATTGACATCACGTGCCCTCTGACATGATGCATTAACAAGGGCATATCACTTCCGTGATATTACTGCCAAAAAAGCATGACCTCAATCCAACAAAGAGAAAACATCAGACTCAAATTTTAAGTAACATTCTACAAAATAATTCACTATGTATCTGTGTGCAGCTCAATTTTCTTAATATTTCTTTACTTTTTAAAAGATTTTATTTATTTTTAGAGAAGGGGAGAGGGGGAGGGAGAGAAACATCAATGTGTGGTTGCCTCTCATGCACCCCCCACTGGGGACCTGCAACCCAGGCATGTGCCCTGACTGGGAATTGAACCAGCAACCTTTTGGTTCACAGGCTGGTGTTCGATCTGGTAAGCCATACCAGCCAGGGCTGAAATATATTCATAATGGAAGAAAGACTAATAAAACTGCTTTAAAAAATATTTGGCCTTGGCATTCAAAATTTGCCAAGAATATCCATGTTTCTGAGAAATTCACCTCCTTCCCACAATATGTGCTGGCAATAAGATGTGTGATCAGCTGCAGCTAATGGTGATAACAGAGCAACAGATGCTGCTGAAGTCAGGCTAGATGACTCTTTTATAATCTTATCACCGCCTTTCAGTCCACCTGCTTTGTTTTAATGCTGACGCTGGGAGTCAGAAATTCACTTTTATTCGAGTTTCTTCCACTCCACTTGTTTAACTACTTTTGTGGATCTGTCAGAAGACATGTGTGTTCTTTCTGCCTTTGTACACATTATTTTACCAGAAACCCCTCTGGTTTCAGTTCCTTTATCTAACTGAGGTAGCTGGATAGATCACATCTAAAGTTACTTCCAGGTGAGGTCTTACCTCCTTCCAGAAAACCCATTCAAAGTAAACTAAACAGTTCCATTTACTGCAATAAATCCTTTCTTTCCCAGTTCCTGTATTTCTAGGTCACATGCCACACTGAAGTCTATCCTTGTGCAGTTGTGTTGGACTGTGACGATCGGGATCTGAATGTGCTTAATGCCTACACATTCTGTATTAATGTAGTGGCAGCGAACTACTTACCCTTCCACACTCAGATCTACTCCTTTTCCACTGTTTCCAACTTCCCAATTCAGCATTAGTCATTTCCCCATTCCTAAAGCATTTTGGGCAGAGTTCTTTTACAACACATATCTCACTATATCAATTATTTCTTGACCACGGTGATGGCTACCAATTCCTGAGTGCTCAATGTACCTCGGAGGCACTTTATCTACATTTCCCTATTCAAGTCATAGCAACTTCATTAGTTAGGTACTATTAATTCCCATTTTATAGATGGAAAAAAAACCTGACTCAGCCAACTTCCCATTCCTCTGACCTTATATGATGCTCTTGAATCAGTCCCCAACCTGTCTCTTCAATTTCTCTATAAGACCCAACACACGACACATAGTAGCCACTAGTTCAACTGTACTAAAATGGCTATAAAGGAAGCCATTTTTAGAAAAGCATTCTTCCTGGAGAGTAGGGAACGTGACCATAGTTTTAAAAATCATCACTGTACCTAGAACAGTTCTTTGTATAAAGTAAGGACTCAATAAATTCTTGCTAACCAAGATAGAACCTGGAGACGCGGTCCCCTTCCTCTTCTCTAGTTCTACATGCAAAAAGATAAGGAAATAAATAAAGTTATAAATAAAATTTTGGAAGTATCTGTAAAAAATAAATTTTATTTATAATTTTACTTATAAATAAACACTATAAATGCTATCCTCTCTTTCAAGATCACTAGATTTTAAGTTCCCAAGTTCTAAAACTGTCTCCCCTGCTCAGTTTGTCCTCTGTGGTTGGTACTCTATACATAGTAGGCCCAAAAGTGTTTGAGAGGATACACACCATCCAACCTACAACCTCACAAAATTACTTTAATCCCAACCACATCGAAGCAACTCTGACACATTTTCTTGCTTCTCAAACTCCTATCACCAGACCACTCTAGTAAATAAACTGAACTTCTCCTCAAAAGGATGGGACCATCTGGAAGGATTTTCTGAAATTCATATCAATATAATTGAGGCTGCAAGTTTTTCCTTTCATGTTCCCTATGATTTCAGATGAAAATGCACTTCCTTCCTAAAACCTGTCCTAATCAACTTCAACCCACGAGTCCATCACACCAGGTACGAGAACTGCTCTCTAAAGCCGTCCTTCACCCCACTGTTCTACCCATCTTCACTATACCGGACTCTGCTGCATCTGACACCATCCCCCGCCATTCCTTTCTGACCGGTCCTGCTCCCTCAGCTTGTGGGACCGCACATCTCTGACCATCAGGGTGCCCTAAGTTCAGGCCCTGCCCTCAGCTTCCCTCTCTGTGCATTTTCTCGCATGCTGACTTTCTAGTATCCCCATCTAGGTCCCTGACATTCAACTCTCTTCCTATAGTCCTGACTTCTCACTCCACGTCTAGTCCCACATCTCCAACTATCATCAACTCATTTGTTCAGATCCGACAAGACAACCACCAAAGTCTCACCTTCTCTCCAAAACCAATCTTGCTTCTAAACTTGCATTTTTCCGGTCACCCAGGATCAAAATTTAAAAGTTGTCTTTAACTGCAATGCAACCCCCTTCATCTTAAGCATACCATCTGTTGCCCAATCTGTCCACTTTGACTGCAACGCCTCTTAATTCACTCCTTCGTCCATTTCCCTGTTGCCATGGCTCTCAATTCTAAAACAGCATTCTCCCAACCATTCCTTGTGAAAAGCCCATCAAGTTTACCCTGCATTCCACTCTCAAACACCCCTTTCCACAACGACCCTTAGAAGAGTAATCATCATTCCCATAGTGGGAGCAAACCCAACTTCTCATCCTCTAAAGTTAAGGTTCTATACACACACCCTCAACTCCCTCCATCCCCACGTCCTGCCTTCCACACTACGAGTCCCAATCCAGGCTCATGTGCTCCGAGTCTCTGACATGCCACAATCTCACTCCCATCGACAATCACACTGGACCCCCTTCTCCCAAAAGACCCTTTTCTCCTTCTTCCTATCTAAATCCTCTCCATTTTTTAAAGCCCAAGATTGAGTACTTCAGTATTCTGCCTCCAAGATGAAGTGCCTTCGGAGCACAGCTTTTCTACATTTTTCTAATTGTTCCATGTACTTTAACCCCTGCCTCCTCAATTTCTCTATATGACCCACACAAGACACACAGTAGCCACTTGTTCAATTGTACTAAAATGGCTAAAGGAACTTTATCTCACTATTTTAGAAAAACATTCTTCCTGGAGAACAGGGAACATGTTCAGTTTTTTAAATCATCACGTAGAATAGTTCTTTGTATAAAGTAAAGACTCAATAAATTCAGGATAGAACTTGGAGATGACAAGATGTGTATTTTAAGAAGCGTCCTACAGTTTTTGTAAACCTGCACTTTAAAAATTCATTTTGTATCTGGTCCTTGATACCCATAAGGATTAAAGTATTAAAAATTCACACATTCACAAATATTCTTTAGGATAATCCTAAAAAGAGAAAATATAAGCATCAAGGGTGGAGAAGATTTAATGATGCTGGTAAACATTTAATAAAAAGACCAACCAGTCCTGACCAGCGTGGCTCAGCTGGGCATCGTCCCGCAAAGCAAAAGGTCGCCAGTTTAATTCCCAGACAGGGCACATGCCTGGGATGTGGGTGAGTCCCCGGTCCAAACGTGTGTGAGAGGCAACTGTTCGACGTTCCTCTCTAACATCAATGTTTCTCTCCCTCCCTTCCCTAATCTCTAAAAAATATATAAATAAACAAATAAAACTTTAAAAAATCAGAGTTCAAGCCAAAGTTAATTACTTTTGCTCTAATTCAACTGGAGTATACTTTGGCCATTTAAAACCAATTTTACAAACTTTAGACTAAAGAAGTTTTTACCACACCACACACACGCACAAAAGAAAAGGAAAAAAACATTGAAGTCTGCTACATATACAAAATTAAAAAGCTCCCCCACAAATAAATGAATAAATCTCAACACATATGCATTTCTTCTAGTGCAGTGATTAGTGAGGTCACCTATAAAACTACCCAGGGTGTATATTAAAACAGGGTTTTTGGGTTGCAAGCAATATACACTGAGTCTGGTTTTCTGTAGCCAAAAGAAATGTCCTAAAGGAAGTATCAAACAATCAGAAAACTGGAGTGGAAGGTTTATAGGGCCATGGGCACTCCAGAGCTGGTAGCAAAACCACAGCCTGGGTCTAGAGCATGAACACATGGTCAGGAAAGAGCCACTGCCCTCTCCTCACCCTCCACCCAGCCATCCAGGGACACTCAAGTCCTGCATGCAAAAAGGCACACCAGAGGAGGGAGCTCCCACATCTGCCCATTCAGTTCTGGGGTGGAGGGTGAGCTCTTCCTCTTCTCCAAGAGGGCCTGTCTCCAAATCGGAGAGAAGGAGGAGGTCCTCAGAAGGAGGACAGGGCCAGAGACCCTAGAAATAATAAACGCTCTTCTTCTTTCACCAAAGATACACCCACTCTCAAATTATTCACAGAACTCTTAGAAATATTTATTCTATGTTCTGTAATCTTCTGCCAGAAGAATTCGATACACCCATATACAAATACAAATCCCTGTACCACAGCCACCCAAACTCTTCTCCAGAGACCCCTCTGTGTATGCTATTGCCTTAACTTGCCCTTGGCCTCTTCTGCCAGTCTGACCATAGCACACTCTCCCCCAAGTCTCTTCATCAAATCTTCAGCCAAGTCCTTCCCAGTCACACACCTTGTCACACCCAAGAATTCATCTCCCTTCTTTTTCTCCCACAACACTGTATTTCTAGTTTAAAAAAGTTTTATTATAAAAACAACCCAAAGAGATTTTAAATAATAAAACACAAGTTGTTAAACTAAATCAGATTTTTTTAATGCATTTCAAGTAATTTCTTAGAGCCCTGGACGGGTAGCTCAGTCGGTTAGAGCATCGTCCCGATGCACCAAGGTTGCAGGTTTGGTCCCCAGTCAGGACACAGAGAACTGTCAAACAATTAATACATAACTGAGTGGAACAACAGGTCCATGTCTCTCTCTCTCTCTGCCCGCCCCTCACGTTCCACTCACTCTCTAAAATCCATTACACAAAAATTTTTAAAATAATTTCTTAGATGTGAAATAAAGTACTAATTTTTAGTAGTATGTAGTATTACTATCATGAAATAAAAAATACATTAAAATTTGAAGGATTTTCCTGTTCCCATTGGCAGCTCCCAGGTTGAAAACCGATAGGGTTCTCCGCTGGCCTTCTTGTTTTCAAATTCTTACGGAGGAGAAGTGTCTTTATCCCTCTTCCAAACATTGGTTTAGGTTAAAGCCTCTTAATTTCTCCTCTCCCAGCAGACTGGGGGGCAGAGGTGGGAGGCAGGCAGAGGACAGAGCTTTCTTTATCCTGAAAAAGGCTTCTCTTCCCTTTTTCCTGCCAGCCTTGGTCCTCTGCCTCCTTGATGGGAGGTGCTCCATAAATCATGATGGTCTGGAGGAGGAGGAGGAAAGACCACGCACCACTTACAATGCCATGATCCTACGAACGGGCCCCCCATCGCCAGTACTCTGCTTGTCCGGTACCTCTCCTAACACTGAAATGTCATCAAAGATGAAAACAGAGAATCATTAAACTACTCTATTTTAAGACCTTCTACTTTAAGTATCACTCCATACTCCAATTGCTGGCTTAGTCATCTTTCTCTACCTCCAGACTATAGGCAACAGGAAAGCAGGGCTCTGTGTTGTTCACTGAACAGAACACAGTGCCTACAGTATAAGCAGCACCAACAAACCCACCACTGAGGCTCAGAAATTCCCATAACCTCTTTTTAGTGCAAGCTCAACTGCAATAAAGCTAGAAATTTGCCTTTTCCTACAATATTTTTGCCGCTATATCTCCTAGGGTAAGGGAAATAAAAGAAAAAATAAACAAACGGGACTACATCAAATTAAAAGACTTCTGCACAGCTAAAGAAACCATCATCACAATGAAAAAGGAACTGACTGTTTGGAGAACGTACTTGCCAGTCAAATGTCAGACAAGGGTTTGATCTCCAAAATATATGAAGAACTCCTACGACTCAACATCAGGAAGACAAACAATCCAATTAAAAAATGCACAAAGGGCCTGAATAGACACTTCTCCAAGGAGGACATACAGTGGGTCCAGAGACATATGAAAGGATGCTCAGCATCTCCAGCCATCAGAGAGATGCAAATTAAAACCACAATGAAATATCATTTCATACCTGTCAGAATGGCCATCATAAACAAATCAACAAATGAGTGCCGGCAAGGTTGTACAGACATGGGAAACCCAGTGCAGTGTTGGTGGAAATACAGACTGGTGCAGCCACTATAGAAAATAGTATAGAACTTCCTCAAAAAATTCAAAATGGAACTGTCTTTTGACCCAGTGATTCCATTGCTAGGAATATACCTTAAGATTCCTGAAATACCAATCCAAAAGAACTCATGCACCCCTATGTTCACAGCAGTGCTATTTTCAAGAGCCAAGTGCTGGCAACAGCCTAAGTGCTAATCAGTAAATGAGTGGATTAGAAAACTGTGGTACATTTACACAACAGAATACTATGCAGCAGAAAGGAGGAGGAATTCTTACCTTTTCCAACAGCATGGTTGGAACTGGAGACTATTATGCTAAGTGAAATAAACGAGCTGGTAAAAGACAAATCCCACATGATATCCCTTATGAGAGGAATCTAATGAACAAAATAAACTAACGAGCAAAACAGAACTAGAGACATGGAAACATGGAACAGACTGACAGCTGCCAGAGGGGAGGGAGAAAATGGTGGAAGGAAGGGGAAGGGACTAAAGAACACGTATGAATGACCCACTGACACGGACAACAGTGTGGGGATTGACTGTGGGAGTGGCGGGTGGGCTGGGTGGAAGAGGGAAAAGAGGAAAAAATTGGGACAACTGTAATAGAAGAAACAAGAATAAAAAAAGAAATGGACTTTTTCTTAGCTCGATAATTACAAAGCTGACATTAAATGTTTACACATATCAGGCAATGGACTGTGTTGTATACATTAAGTGATTTCACTAAATCCTCCCACAGTACAATGAAATAGGAAGGGACTATTATTGTCTCCATTTTACAAGTGAGAAAATGAGGCAAAAAGATACAATATGCTCAAGGTCGCCAGGCTAGTTAGTGTTAAGAGCCAGATCCGTCTGACTCCAAGGTCTAAGCTTTTGATGACTCAAGACATCAAAACTCAAATGTCACCCTACGGGGGCTGGGTAGCAGGCATAAGTATGTGAAGTCAGACTGTGCCGACAAAAAAACATCATGATTCCAAAATACAGATGTAAAAATATTTTCCATCTCCAGAAAGAAAGAAATTCTCTCCCATTTTTCTTGAAACATGTTGCCCTTTTTATCTTCCATCCTCCAACTTCTGAGAGAAATCTGAAAGGGTACAAGATTTCTAAAAGGTACAAAGCTGAAAGGTACAAATATCTGACTTTCCTCGTAATTCTACCTTTCAAAAGGCAGTAACAACTCAGCCACCACAATAAACAGCAGCTGCCACTGAGCCTTGGAATCTCCACAGGGAGTGTAAGGACTATGGCCAACTGAGGAGCATGAATAGTGCAAAGGGCAGCCACCACCCAGCTCTGGCCGGTCATCACATAGGACTGTTGGCCCAGTGCTGCCAGATCTTGTGATTTTAAGAGAATTCTAAAGACCAGGTTTCTTATTGAAATTTTTCAATATTAAATATTAACAGAGGAATGGACACATGGAACAGGCTGATGGCTGTCAGACGAGAGGTGAAAGAAGGTGAAGGGATTAGCCAAAAAACATATATACGTGATTCACAGACATGGACAACAGTGTGGGGTGAGGGATGGGTGACAGTGGGCAAAGGGAGGGACATCTGTAATACTGTCAAAAACAAATTAATTTTAAAAAAGAAAACAATTTTCAATATTAAAATGTTGGCAATTAATTTTTAAAAATTATTTAATCATCTTGCAGCCAAACAGCCATAAGCCACTAACTAGTCTGTGACCCTCATGATACTGTAGGACAAGCATGCTTCCCAAGGCCATACACATCCAGGCCGCTGACTTTCCACGGCCTACCTGGGCCAATGTCTTCTACCTGGAATCTTCATCAGCTACCCAAATCCAATCAAGACATCCAGATGTGGCTCTGTGCTCCAAAAAATTGTCCCTGACTCTCCAGCTCATTTCCATTGATTTCTCCATCAATTCTCTGATCATTTTACATCCTCGACTGCATCTTTCCAAGTTTAGAGCTCCTCAAGAACTCAGAATCTGCAGTTTATACATTTTAAACTCCTCAGTGCAAAGTATTCTTTACAGATACAACAATTATTTTTGTAATAAAAAATTAATTCCCTTTGAAAGACAAATCACTCATCGGTGCTTGGCAGAAGGATAACCCTAAGCTAGCTCCTTGTTAATAGTTGCTGAATCTATGAAAACACCATAGAAACACAACTATTACACAAAGAAACTCTGGATTATTTTTCCAGCTCGTTTTACCAATAAAATCTGTAAGTTTTGTCTTATTCTATCTACCAAAACTGGGAAACCTCCTGGGAAGAAATCAGCACCACAGTGATAGATGGAAAAGCCGAGTACGGCTAAGAACATTTAGTAAATGACTGAATCTAAGCAGCAACCAAGTCATTTCTGCAAAGAGGAAGCAAATGAAAACATTAAAAAAATCAAAGTTCCAACTATTTTAAATACATTAGTTCAAGGTACTCACATATAAAAAGTGCTATATAAAAGCACATAACTTTTCTTAAAGCACATTTTATTACGATCTTAAATATTCAAAGAAAAAATCATTATTCTTCCTCCTTTTAGTAGAAATACAACAGAAGCACTGGATGTCCTAGTTCATATCCATTTCTGTTCATCATTGCTAAGCTGCTCTTATAAAGCACATCAGAAAAGTATAAAAAAGAAGACTCATACAAAAGATTTTCTAAGCAGTTCTTTAAAAAAGTTTGTTTATTTATTTTTAGAGAGAGAGAAAGTGAGGGACAGAAACATCCATGTGTGATAGAAACATCAATTTGTTGCCCCTCGCAGGTTCCCAACCAGGGACCTGGTCGTGACCAGGAATCGAACCAGCAATCTTCAGGTTTGCGGGACAATGCCCAACCCACTAAGCCACACCAGTCAGGGCCAAGCAGTTCTTTAAAAAAACTTCACTGTTTTATCAATGAAGAGGTCAACTAACTATATACAAAGAAAATCTATTAAGGGATTTTTTATTTTATTTTTTTAAAATATATTTTATTGATTATGCTATTATAGTTGTCCCATTTCCCCCCTTCATTCCCCTCCACCTTGCACACCCCCTCCCAACCACATTCCCCCCCTTTAGTTCATGTCCATGTGTCATAAGTTCTTTAGTTTCTGCATACCCCATACTATTCTTACCTCCCCCTATTTTCTACCTACCA
>PVKM010001866.1:0-71477 GCA_004027735.1 Carollia perspicillata
ACTATATGGGAAAACATATTTGCCAATGATACCTCAGCCAAGGGTTTAAAATTAAAACCACAATGAGATACCACTTTACACCACTAAGAATGGCCATCATAAACAAAGCAACAAACAACAAGTGTTGGAGAGGTTGTGGAGAAAAGGGGCCCCTAGTGCACTGTTGGTGGGATTGCAGACTGGTACAACCACTATGGAAAACAGTATGGAATTTTCTCAGAAAACTAAAAGTGGAACTGCCTTTTGACCCAGCAATTGCACTGCCAGGATTATATCCCAAGAACCCTGAAACACCATTCCAAAAGAACCTATGCACCCCGATGTTCATAGCAGCACAATTTAAAATAGCCAAGTGTTGGAAGCAACCTAGGTGCCCATCAGTAAATGAATGAATCAAAAAAACTATGGTACATATACACAATGGAATTCTATGCAGCAGAAAGAAAGAAGGAGCTCCTACCCTATGCAACAGCATGGATGGAACTGGAAAGCATTATGCTAAGTGAAATAAGCCAGGCGTTAAAAGACAAATACCATATGATCTCACCTTTAACAGGAAGCTGAGTAACAAAACAAACAAGCAAGCAAAATATAACCAAAGACATTGAAATAGAAAATGGGATGACAGTATCCAGATGGGAGAGGGGAGGGAATTTCAGGGAAAAAGGGAGGGTATTATAGGAACAAGTATAAAGGACACATGGACAAAAGCTAAGGGGGGTGGAAATGGGAGGGAGGTGGGGAGCACTGGGGGGTGTGGACTGGGACGGGAGTAAAAGACAGAAAACTGTACTTGAATAACAATTAAAATAAAAAAAAGAAGAAGAAAAAAGAAGCAATTTGATTTTTTTTTAATTTTAAAATTTATTTTTAGAGAGAGGGGAAGGGAGAAAGAGAGGGAGAGAAACATCAATGTGTGGTTGCCTCTCATATGGCCCCCATTGGGGACCTGACCCATGTCCCAGGCATGTGCCCTGAGTGGGAATCGAACTGGAGACCCTTTGGTTCACAGGCTCATGCTCAATCCACTGAGCTATACCAGCCAGGGCTGATTTTAATACATATATATTTAAAACATTGACATCATCATGATGGAAAAATTTAGAATGTTATTTGCATTGCAATTTCATGGTTTTATAGTTGATCATTACTTTTATTTTGAATAACACGTGATGTAGTGTAGGGCACCATAATCTTTTCAGTGCCGGGAGGTCCCTAAAATCTTAATTCAGCCCTGTGGGCCATCAAAAAATCCTACCTCCTCCAGGTGAAGCCTTGGTTTCCAGTGTAGTGTTCATCAATGGCAGGTTCACTGGAAAGGGGAACAATGAAAAGTTGAAACAGTTGGATGTGTGACGGGCTCCTGTGAGGGCTTTACCCTGTTCATGCTTCTGCCCCTTTGCCTGTCAGTGCTGTACATCCAGTGAGCACCTGCACAGAGATTGGTCTGCCATCCCCTTGCCAGGTTGATCCTATATTCCTATATCTCTGCTGAGGGTGACCAGCTAGAGCTGTGCTGTCCTATATAGGGGTCACTAAACACATGTGACCTTTGTAATTGAAATGTAAATTATGAGTAAATAGAATTAAAAATTAAGTTCCTTAGTCTTATTAGTCATGCAGGACATGTGGCTGAGGGTCACCGTGTTGGACAGGACTGCTCTAGAGCATTTTTATTATTGTTGAAAGTTCTGTTGGACAGCACTGAATTAGAGGATGGGACAAGCTGACATTCTCTTGCTGATGTTCACAGTCAACTGGCCACCCAGCAAAAAGGCTTATGGGGTGAGGCAGTGTACTATCAGGAAATTCTACTTGTTCCTGATTCATTCCTCCCCATTCTCCCTGGACCAAGTTAAATGTCACCTTCTCTGTGATGAGTCACTCCAGCCCTGGGCTTTTTCACCACATGCCATATATAAATAATATTTCACATTTGGAATTAAATATAAGCATGTATGTTGTAGACTTCCCCTGTGATTGCCAGTCTTCTGAGGGCAGGGCCTGAGTCTACTTCAGCTAGGTGTCCCTAAAACGTAGCACAAATCTGGCAGGTCATGGATGCTCAAAAAATGTCTGTAACATTCTAGGTTACAATGCCTTCTTTCCCCTCAACTATGTGGCTGGGTGTCTTTGCACAGATCATTTAACATCTCTGGGCTCCAGCTGTATGATCATTAAAATGTTGGTCTCTAGGCCTGGCAATATTATTGGGGCACACAATCAAAGCCATGCAGAAGATTTATAGAAGATTCTTTGGGTATGATGTTGTAATAGAAATAAATAGACAGATATTGGTAGCAAGTTTTTGTGCCACACACAAGCTGTGTGACCTTGAGCAGTATACCCAACAGCTCCGAGCCTCTCAATTCTTACCTGTAACCAGGAAATAAGAGGAGTTATTGGGATCATAGGTCTGGGCACAAAGCCTGACAAATCACAGGGGCTAATACCTGATTTTAAAAAAACAACTTAATTGCAAACAGATCTGCAGTGTCTTTGGAAATGGAGGGTGGCAGTCTTGGGATAGCCCAGGGTAGAGTTTGGAGCTGGGATTTCCTCCCAGTGCATGGCAAGCTGTCTCCACAAGTTGCTCTTCTCTGTGCACCTGGAAATGGTGATGAGCATAATTCATCCTCGCTTCGCAGTTAATGGCTGGTGACATTTTGAAGATGGCTGCTGACTTTGGCTTTGCAGGCAGCAGGGGGATTTTAAAATGCCCGATTGATGTCGGGCTTCACAGAAATACAAACCAGAATTGCAGGCTGTACCAGAGAGCAGATACAAAGTGACGTGAGTGAGATGTGGGGCTCTCAGATGCATCCCCAAGTCACTGTGAATGGCAGTGGCAGGAGAGACTATTCAGATATGCTGAAATTGTGGGCCAATTCGCCATGAACAGGAGCATTTTGTGGGAACTTGAGGATTAAAATTCCACATGCCTGGAATCAATATTCTATGCTCTTGTTATAATTCACTTTGCGAGGGAGAGAATGCAGGTCTCTGAATTCTTGGGTGAAGCAAACCACATATCTCAGGGATTAATGGGATTTCTGTGCTTATAAATCACGCCCAGTGGAGGGTGGGGTGAGTGTGGAGGAGGATGAGGGAGGATGGTAAGAGGGGGCAGGGAAGACTGGGAGGAAGGCTCTGTGTCCTGCCAGCAGTGATAAAAATGTATCATGGGAGGCCAACACACCACACTGAGCATTGGCCCCGTGTGATTTTGCTGTTGGGAATGACACAAAAATGTGGCCTGGAGTACTTGATTTGACTAAAGCAGTCCTTATAAGAAATAGAAAAAGTCAGGCTGATTTGGTAAGTACCACGAATAGCTGGAACCCCTCCTGACACCAATGTCATCTCCTGCATCTGAAAAGAAAAAAATGGAGATATTTGCAGAGTATCTTCCCCTTCAGACTTGCTACTGAGTGGATGTCTCCAATTGTTTTATTCTGCTGTAGGGAAAGCAATGCAGATAAAATACCTAGAATGTACCAAGAAGCACTTTCATGCCTGGCAGAGGCAGTTTGGGCTGACTTTGAGTCCAGACCCCAAGCCTTTCCCCTTCCTCCATGCCCCCCCAGACATGACTTTCCCTTGGGGAGAGAAACCCTGGCAGAAGCTTCAGAGCTGTCTGGTGGCACACATTGTGTCCATGGTAGGATGAGTCAAGCAGCCCTGCCACAGCTCCTGCTGGGTAATTTGTGCCTCTCACCTCTAGGACTGTGAGTTAAATGTGAGCTGAGACTAAGGGAAATGCCTTACTTGGTGTCAGCCTGTTCCCTAATGGGTAACAGTTGATGTCACAGAATCAGCCTGATGACTGGGCATGATTAGAAGATGCCGCTTCTTAGGCGGGCCTGAGGGTCATGGCCCGAGTGCAGAAGTAGTTCTCAACCCCCCAGAGAGGGGGCCAAACCCTTGCAGGAGAGAAGCCTCCACTCATGCTAAGGAAGCAGAGGTAATAACTAATAACCTTCTCTTGGCCCCGCCTTCCCCTAACCTTGTCGTGAACCGTGGTTGTTTTGTTCAAAGAAGTGCTCATGCAACCAGGCTCACTTTAATGAAAAGCAGGCCCTCACTCACCAATGCCCCTCCTCAGGCAATGGAGATAAAAACCTAATGGCATGTCAGATCCTTGATGGCAAACCCGCCAGGAAAACAAAATTATCAGGGTAGAGCGGAGGCAGCGGACCGTATCTGCTTTTGTACCATAAAATAACATAACCCGATGACCCCCTCATTTGCTGAAGGGGCACCCGGCTGGAAACACGGAGGCCTCTTGCAAAAGTTCCCACTGCCTGCCATGGCCACAGTGCTGCTCCCAAACAATCTTGCTGCCTGGCTCTTTTTCCCTCTCCCCTCAGGCATTTCAGTCCTCATTTCAATATCCAAGGCACAAGGCCTTGATGACAACACGTTTATTACCACACAAATTGTGAGATTCTGACAGGAAAAGGTCCAAAGGTTTCTTGTGCGTGCGCACGTGCGCACGCGCGCACGCGCGCGCGCACACACACACACACACTGTACTCTACACTGAAAGACAAAATTTTCAAACCATCTCTATCAGAGAACAAAGTTAAAATGTCCCTTACCTATATCAGGCTACAGAAGGACTTTCTTGAAAATTCATATAGTGACATTTAATGGCATCCAAGAGATGTTTTGAAACAACTTCAGAAATTGAAGAATTGTAAAAGCCTTTTAAAAACAGCCCTCCTGTCAGATGAGCATAATGATCCCACAGAACATTCCCACATCATGAGGCTGGTTGCTGTGGTTATTTTTCTCTTCCTTCGTCTCTCCCTCTTTTCCTCCTTCCTTTTACTGTTCATATGTCCCAAGACAGGTTCTGGAGAATCTTCTCTGAGCAAGACAAAAATGGTCCTTGCCTGATTTTTGGTCACCTGTTTTGGTAGAGGCTGCTTTTGACCTCCAACATCCATCATGGTCTTCGTCCTCAACAATAAACCCCCAATTTTCAACTGGGTGGATGGATCTCTGTAATAAAAATTACATGTGCCAGCCCCCACCTTGCAGCTATCTGTGACCATATAACTAAATTCTAGCTAATGGTATGTATGAACAACTTTTGTGTGATGCTTCTAGAAAGTGTTATTAAAATGAGAGAAGCATACTATTTTCTCCATCTTCTTTCTTGTGGGTTGGAATGTGGATATGATGGCTGGAGTTCAGTCAGCCATATGATACCATGAGGTAGAAGTCATATACAGGGAATGGTAGAGGAGCAAGACAGAAAGAATCAATCTGAGATGGTAGAGCCACTTTGGAAAATCAGCAGTTTTTAATGCGATTACACATATACCTATACTACACTCAGTAATCTCATTTGTAAGTATTTACCCAGGAGAAATGAAAACCTATGTTCACACAAAGACTTGCAGACAGATGTTTGTAACAGTTTTTTTTTAAATGACAGCCCCAAACTAGAAACAATCTAAATTTTCATCAATAGATGATTAAACAAATTGTTTATATACAATGAAATACTACTTAGCAATAAAAATAAACTATTGATACATACAACAACTTGAGTGAATCCCCCCAAATATTATGCTGAGTGAAAGAAATGGGACACAAAGGAATATATACTGTATAACTCCATTTATATAGAATTCTACAAGAGGCAAAACAACTCTATGGTGACAGATGTCAGAACAGTGGTTGCCAATGAGGGGTGAAGGTCAACGGGAAAGGGTAATGAAGAAACTTTCTGAGGTAATGAAAATGTTCTATATCTTGGTTGGATTGTTCTCAAAACTCATCAAAAAAGTCTATGTCATTATGATCTGTGTATTTCACCACACACAAATTATACAATAATACTAATAATAGCCTGGATCCTGTTAATTTTGTGAAGTCACCCTTTTAGTCCTGAACCTTATTCACATGAGAAAGTAACTTCAACCAGTCTTAATTGGCATTTTTTATCCCGATGGCATGGCATCTTTGCATACCAGTCACTGATCATGTGGCTGACTCTCTTGGCTCTGGATGATGAAGTCAATCAGGGAGCTGGTCATAGGACCCAGGTCACAGGTGGATAGGTGGGATCTAACAGCAGGGTTAATCTGAGGGCCACAGTTTAGAAGATTCTCTCCTTGGTCCTGGTTCTAGGGTTTCTCTGCCCTGAACTCACAGCAAAGCCTCCTCATGGACTCTGAGCCCACTTAGCAGACCTCTTTTACTTCCCTCACTTCTGGCTGCCATCACTGTCAGCCCATTTGGCAAGCAGGACTCCATTTTGTGTGGTTCAGTTTGGTCAGTTGATTGTTCTCAAATGCTGGTATTAGGACTATTCTTAGCACACCACCAAACCCCAGGAAGCTCTGAAGATGTGTGAGGCTGAGTAGCAGCTGCATTGTGACTATTACCAATGCTATTATCATCATCATTATTGAGGGCATGTGGCTTTTGTGGTATGCCAATCGGAGGATGTTTGAAGGCCTTTTCCATAATTGGAAGAATCAGTCCAGGGCATGTGTGGGTTTCCATTTGGAGTGAGAGTCACCTCAAAGGAAGCATGTTTCGTCATACACTAGGGGCTGGCATTTCTGGCAGGTCCAGTAGGCAGCTGCCTGCATGGATGAATTTCAGTTTCATCTTCTGTCCTCCTCCCTTATTCTGCCCACCTCTGCCACCTCTGCCTCACTAAACAGTCCCCTTACCAGCAACAATAAATTCTACAATTAGATAATTCCTTTGACTTTATAGTTTATCTGCTATTAAAATGCAAGTCTTCCTGCTGTCTTTCCTAGAATGATGTTTTCTTTCTTTTCTCATTTTTCCCTTTTAAGAGAAGGAAGTGGAATATATAAAAGTCAGCATGAGAGGGCATCAGAATGGAGGCAAGATCATGAGAAAAGGTGGAGTGAGGTCAGTAAGGACAACATAATGATAAGAAAGATGAGTGCTTCCCATGTTTCCAATGTCTCTTGGGTGTTAGCACATGTTATGTTCTCAGGGTAGCACTCTTCCTGAATTTTTATTTCACAAATGCTTAGTGCTTACTATGTGCTAGGCACTACAGCAATAGCTATATGAAACTTGCCTCATTTAATTGTATAAAAACCTCATGAAGTGGGTATATTAGTATTCTTACTTGATAGAGGAGGAAGCTGAGGCACAGAGAGATTAAGTAACTTGCTCAAAGTCACATGTATGGAAAGTAGCAAAGCTGGTATCCTAACCCCAGCCATCTTGCGGCAGAAGTTGTGCTCATAAAAGCTTTTATACCATAAAATAACAGATTATTGCCCGCTCATCACTGGACTATCCTAACTGCCCAGACATCTTGCGTTTCATTCAAATACTATTTACTTTAAATAGATATTTTGAGGGTGATCTCGCTATTGTAATTTTCTTTCTACAATGAAATGTTTTCATTTTAAAGATGTATCTGCATATTCCCAGGATTTCATTTCCCTCCCAAGTTATTTTCCCAAAGGAAAAAGATGTGATATCTGTTTTCTTTGAAAAATCTAAAAGCAAAACACAAGAACAACAAGAAACCCCAACCAATTGATGTTGTGCTTTCTTTGTATCTCAGAGACCCTGGGGCCCAGGGCACAGCCCTGTAGACCTCTGAGATGTATTTTCTGGGATTTTAGGGTGAGGATCCTTGAAATACAAGGGGGAAAACCCCCAAATATTATTTAACTGTTGTTCATCAGAGCCACAGGCAAACATAGGAAGAGACAGAAGAACCCTGAGAGGCAGAGGAGAAATATCTGAGCATTTTGGTGGAAGAAAAGCCAATGTACAGTACAGTACAGTCTCTTGTGTTTGTTGGGGGTAGCTGTGGAAGATGCTGAAAGCTTTCTGCCCCAGCACTGGCACTTTGACAGACCTGGGCATATGGGAGCCTACCACGGCAGGGGTAGGGTGAGATTTCGGAGAACAGCACCTGGAGTTTTTTTTTTTTTCTAGAAAAATGAAAACCACATGTGTAACTAAGGAGAAACATGCCATTCTATGGAGAATTTCCTACTCATACCTGAGCAGAATGAAAATCTCTGAACTCTGTTGCTGCCTTTGTGTCCTTATGGTAATGATTCTGGTGTTTCATTGTTTGTGGAGGCCATAGGAAGGGAGGGTTCTGCTTTGGAAAGATGAAGACAAGAGCACCAGGCCTCCTGCTGGCTTGGATGAAATGAAGGGGTTTAGACAAAAACAAAAGGACACAAACTTTTGGAGAGTGTGGGAAAAAGGCAGGTTTTTTAATAAAACCAGATCATGCACTGGGGCCAGAGGTATAATGACATCCATGACTTACAGCCCTCATAGCCTTTTGCAACCCGACTGGGGTACTGATCTCTGACATGAATGCCTAGCCTTCCCTCAGGGTCTGGATAAGGAGTCAGCTCTGGCTGACATCCCACTGGAGCCTTCTCTGAAACACTACTGCCCATCTGTAGCCATACCAGCTCAGTCTAGAGTCTTTCAAAACTTGCTAGCACAGAACATCAAAGCCTACAACAACCCTGTAACCCCTTAACACCCCCATCCATGAAGTCTCCACCGTGTGCCACCACCATAAAAGTTCAGGGGACTTAAAAACAAGATTTTATTTATTTATTTTTAGTTAGAGGGGAAAGGAGGGAGAAAGAGAGGGAGAGAAACATCAATGAGTGGTTGTCTCTTGTGTGCCTGCTACTGGGGGCCTGGCTGGCAACCTAGGCATGTGCCCTGACTGGGAATTGAACCAGCAACCTGTTTGTTCACAGGTAGCCCTCAATCCACTGAGCCATACCATCCAGGGCTTCTATGCCTTTTTAATAGCTGGTTCCATCACCCAGTGCCTGCCCAAACTAGTGCATGAATTCCCAGCCAATCTGCAGATGCATAAGTGAAAAATAAATGCCAATCATTATATATCACTGAGTTTGGGGGTTGTTTGTTACACAGAATTGTTATCAGGGGCAATAGTTAACTGATATACTATTCCTATTTAACATGTCATGGAATCTTATCACTCAATGGAATCCTCTTTGGGAAATGCTAAGTCACTGTCAGTAAAAAGCCAAGCCAGAGTCACATTCAAGTCTTTGAATTCCAAAGCCTGTCTGCCTCACTGCATTAAGTTGAGGGAGATTAGCACCAATGATCTCCAGGGTTGGAAGGCTGCCTTGATACATGTATTTTGGGGATTTCTAACTGCAAGAAGAAATACAGGGGGTGAGGTGGGTGAGGTAGGTGAGGGTCATAGACTCTCCAGGCTGGCAATTTGAGGCAGGGTTGGAGCCCTCAAACAGGGGTACCAGAAGCAAGAAATTCATATATGAGGCTGTAGCTCATCCAAGGCCAAGTTATTGGAAGCACTGGGTTGCTGAGGTTATAATCTCAGATTTTGTTAGGACTGCTTTCAAGTTCTTTCCTTTCTTAAATGTGCAGAAGCATATTATTTCCAAGGTCCTAGTCAGAAGCCTAAATTCGTACCAATTTGCTGAGTTGGTACAAAGTGCAGAATTGATGGTACAGAAAGACATTAAACAACCTACAACCCTTTAGACCATGTCAACAGATCATCCATAGCCTCAACTGCAGAAACATTTCATTAAATCCTTGCAGTTTCTCCCCAAAGACTAGGAATGCCCTTCTATCATTTAAAAACAGATGGAGGCCTGGCATGATTTTCACTGTAGCTAGGGCAGTGGATTCACCTGAGCTAAGCTCTAGAGAGGGTCAGTTAATCTTTATCCAAGAAATATGTCTTGAGCACCCTTGGGTGGGGGTTGCAATACTCCACTGGATACATGGAGCCTGGCCTGGGGCAGAGAGAGGTGGGCCCATGACAGTTATAATGCAGTGTGCTGAGTGTGTTGGAGAGATCTGAGAATTCTTTATAGGCAGACAAGTAACTATTAGGGGCTGTCAATACACAGGCTATTATGAAGCCCCCTCCACTCTGCGAAATAGAAGTTATAGAACTACCCCCACCATTAAACAAGTACAATGTGCATGGAATGGGTGTGATTCTTTTCTATAGGGTGAAGCCCACCCAGGGACTATGATGGGCTGATGGAGTGCATGAGTTCCAAAATGCCAACCTATGGTGAATAGGGGCATGACTCAGGAGGTAGTCCTGGAATGTGATTGGAAATTAAGAAATGCTAAATTGATAAATCTAATCCCTTGTTTTAAGCCCTGTTTGGGAAAACAACAAAATAAAAAGAGGTTGGTCAGCCATGGAGACTTCTGGAAAGATGACACTTGACACCAGTAGAGGCTGGTGGGGCCCACTGAGAAACTCCAGGGGAGAGATCTCAGTCTGGGGTCCTTGGGCTTCTGGTTTTCCTCTGTCCAATAGCCAAGAGAAGATCTCTGGGACTCTGGTGAGGCAAATGAGGTGCCAGGGCACAAATTTAAGGAGGCACTCACTGTCAGGGTCATGGAAACACAGGGTAGGTACTTGACAGTTGAGTGAGCCCTGCATGCCTCCCTTGCTTCACTTGAGTCCCAGCCCTGGCAGAGAGGCTTAGGCCCCAGTTCCAGATTAGGGAGGTATGGTTTGAATGTCGGCTCAGTCATTTATTATCTCTGTGATCTTGAGCTGGTTCTTAAATCTTTAAACTCCCATTTCCCCATCTGTAAATTAAGGACACAGTCCCAGTCTCAGAGAGGGATAAACAAGAATGTTGCTTGGTGAGTAATAAGCATAGAACCTTCAGTAAATGGTTATGATTAGCTAGGCAAGGTGTCCTCTCTGCTGAGAGAGAGTCCTCCTTCAGGCTTATATGAGAAATGTTTCTTAAGGTCACTGTAAGGTCTTGGCAAGAGAGATACCATGATCACAAAGGTGGTTTTCCCAGGGTGAGGCTTATCCATTGCACTCCTGATGTGCTTGCCCTTCTGATTTCCCCAAATGTGGGAAAGTTGACTGCATAATTTGTGGTAGTGGGGAACTGCATTTGCATTCTCCCCTATTAAAAAATAGGTCACTGTAGTGGATGATGTGGTGCGTCATACAGGTTCCCTTTCAGGACCACAGAACTGACTTCAACAGCTGCTGAGAGAACTGCTGGCAGGAATACCTCAGCTGTCCATCCTGCAGGAATTGCCTCAGCTGTAGAGAGCTGTTTCTTTCCAGGTTGACTCCCTCCTTAGGGCAGCCTGCATCCAACAGCTGATCATCTGAGGGTACACAGGCCAAGGGCCCTCACCCCGACTTGGGACAACTCTGAAAGGCCCTTTCAGCTCCAAAGACCCCATGGGATTGGCTGAAGCCTCTCAGTGTGCGAATAGCAGCCAGAGTTCTTTCTCGGCCCAATCCAGCTTCCCTCACTCCCCACTGGCATTCACTCCAGGAGCTCTCCTTCATAAACTCCTGGCCCTTCACATGCCTACTCCTCTCAAAGTCTGCTTCTTGCATAGCTCATTCTGCAGTAATCATCTCACTCCCTCCTCCTCTTTCTCTGCTTACCATATTAATCAGGATTCTTTTGGATGTAAACTTAGGCAAAAAGAACAATATGTTGGATCACAGAATCCTAGGGAAGTTGAGAAGTAGGAAAAATGGAAACCATTGGGTCTCCACACTAGAGACATGAATACCACTGAGATGCTCTCCTTTCCTCAGATCTGTGACTCTCTATGTTTATGTTATTTTCTTATGTGTCTACAGCTTCTGAATTTTGCATCTGAAATCCCAGTTTGCTTGAGAAAAACTGACTCTTTTCTAATTTAGAAAACTTCAAGGAACACTTCTGATTTGGCATGTTTTGGGTCAGGTGCTACTCTGGACCAATTAGCAGAGCCCAAGGACCATGTAAAAAAATGACCACTCCCCTGGGAATTACCAGGATGGGGGGTGGGACAGTTGACAGAGAAAGAGGGGGAAGAAGAAATTGGCAGATAAAGTAAAAGATATTTACTTGCAGAAAATGTTTTCATATTTTGGTTACCTGGAATCTCAACCTCCTTTCTCTGAATCTAGGTAGGAGGCAGAGCCCCTTGTCACTCAAGCAGCTAAAACTGCATGGTTCTTAGTGTAGCAGACACTGTTGTATACACACATAAGCACTCATAACTCAACACTTCTTTGTGCCAGTGTAAGCATGTGTGACTCTCCATGCAGGGCAGGCTGGATGGGCAGGGAAATTGATATCTCCCCTAGGAGTTAGGGCTACCCTCAACCAATGACAGATGGGAATTGGTGGATCAAAACTCCAGTTTTCTCACTGCTTAGGTGGGGCAACTTCAAGAGGGTCTATACTGCCTCCCAGAGGTTCTAAGGAAGAGAATGAGCCCCGGTTGCCCACAGTGATCACCTACTCCATGACATTTCCTTTCTCAGCTTCTCCCTTTTCCTATCTCAATACCTCATTTCCCTATTGTACTTCCTGGAATCACTTTCCAGATAAACTGCTTGCACTCCAGTACTTATCTCAGGTTTTCCTCTGGGGAAACTCAAACTCAGACACTTGCCTTTCCAACATTCCCAGTGGAAAAGCCATGTGCACTAAGTCTCAGCCAGTCAAATATACCTGCCATAGAGTTGAATCTGGAGCCAACAACAGTGGGAAATTCTTTCTGGCAGCAGCAGCCATGGTGGCTGTAACATTCTGTTTCCAGCAGACACCAGTGATCAAAGGAGTCAAGTGTCTGTCATCTCTTGGCAGTACATGCTGGTGCTCTAGCTGACTGGGGTCTGGTTCCCCAGCCGCTCTCTGATCCTACCTGCTTTCCAGGGCTTGTTCCACAGCTTTCCTGGCAACTTGGTGAATGAACCATTTCATATTGCTTCAACAATCCCTTTAGTGCTCCAATTAAGCCAGGCTTCATTCTAAAAACCAAGCCACTGTCAGCTAATGTGGCTGCCCAGATCATTTGCTCATAAGCAGAGAATGTAATTGTCAGGCTGGTGGGGATGTTTGGCATTGCTCTGCATTAGTCTGATTAGTCATTCTGTTTTGTCGATTTAAGTTTCTGTTGAGCTGGAGGAGCAAGCCAATCCATTCTCAGGGGGCTGAAAGCATTTGGTTTCTGGGTCTGACTGCCACCAAAAGTGGATTCACCAAAACACCATCTCAGAGGACAGCAGGCAGACATCATTCTTGCTTGTCCCTTGAATCAAGGCCCTTCTTACTTGAAACAGCAGCTCTAAGAGTTCCACCTATCACCCAATCAGACTCACTTTGGGAGCTTCCCTTTTCAGAGCAAGACCATAAATGCAGTGAGGTAGGGAAAGCACGAGTAGGAAGATCTTTCTGAAAATATTCTGTGCAAATGAGAGTGAAAACAGAAGGCTAAATGTGCAGCTTGGAGATACTACTAAAACCTCCTTAATGCAGTGAAGAGGAGAGGGGGAAGAAAAATATTTTCTTACTCTTTGCCTTTTTCCTGGTCTTGATAAAATTAATGTTGCTAAGTGTCAGTCTCCTCTGAATATGTGCAGGAGAAACAGTAAGATAGGAGAGGATAGCATAGCCTAGAATAGGATAGAATAGAATAAACTGACCTCTCTGCAGGTAAACAAAACCATCTCTCTTAGTGGTTCCTACATCAGCTTTCCTTTTCTCCCATGAAACAAATGCCCTGCCACTTTACCTCCAGCAAAGAGGGTAAAAATAAGCAAAAACAAAGTTCCCTTGCTGCCTGGGAGTGACTGGGATGGAGGGGGGTTGTAGTCAGGAAGGCCCTGGTTGGCCAAAGCTCCATTTACACACTGACACACTCCTCTCTTGTTAATATTTGCACTGAACTAGCCATTTTCTGTGCTGACATTTCGCATCTAGTTAAATGCCAACAAATCCAGAGAGATGTGGCTTTGACCTGTGGTTCTGCCCTTTTGGACAAGCATCGAATGCTATGGTACTTTGTTTCTAATTTTGGATATTACACAATCTTGGATTCTTTTACCTTAGATTTTTTTTAACTGGATGAAATGCTTCATACTTCTATCATCTATATTGAATATTTAATTGAGAAATGTTGTTAAAAAGGCATTTGGGTCCTGGCTGGTGTAGCTCAGTGGATTAACTGTGGGCTGCAAACCAAAGGGTTGCTAGTTCAATTCCCAGTCAGGGCACATGCCTGGGTTGCAGGCCAGGTCCCCAGTGTGGGCCACATGAGAGGCAACCACACATTGATGTTTTTCTCCCTCTCTTTCTCCCTCCCTTCCCCTCTTTCTAAGAAAATAAATCAATAAAATCAATAAAATCTTTTTAAAAAAGACATTTGGCTTAAATGATTTAAATGCATGCATAGATATTTCTTTTCTGAAAGTAAAATGGTTTTGAATGATTTTTGTTGTTATGAGGGAATTACAGAAAAATTTGCCTTAAAATGCTAAAATGTAGGATTTTTTTAAAGAGCCTATAGTTTTGCTAAATGAGAGGGAGAAAGTGTTGCTGAAAGTACTTAAAGAGTCTAAGGAGAGGATATGGCATAATTATGGAACTTATAGGCTCTGGAGGACAACAGTGTTCAAACCTTCAGGGCTGCATAAACTTACATCTCCGAGATAGGAAAATGAGGCATAGAGAAGTTCTGAGACTTTCTGCTTCTCCAGGCTGTTCCACAACTACAAATTGGGGGATGAGGGGTGGATGTATTCCATACTGGCCCACCCCTTTCTCCCCAGTGGCCTCCCACAAGCCCTGCTTATGGCTCTGGGGCCACACCCTCTGACCATAAACTGAGGGCCAGGAGGCCTGGACAGTTGGCCCAAGGTAAGTACTTCCTTCTCAACATTTTGAGGGTGGAACCCAAGGAGTTTAGTTCGTCTCCTCAGATGCTTGTTCTGTGAAGTGATGAACAACTGTTCTTATGTAGAAGGAGGGCCAGCAGGCAGAAGCTAGGAGGTCCTGACTCTAGCTCCTAACCTCCCAGATGTTGGCTGCTATTTCTCCTGAGACCTAACTGTACTGCATGCCTTGGGGCCTGTGAACTATCCCAGCTTCTTTCCCTGAAGCCTCTTTACTCTAGCCAGCTCTGAGGGCTTCAGTTTTCTGAAATCAAGCAATCTTTGATTAAACTAGTGGTCCTCTGACTTCCAAGAGATTTGGGTACCAAATTGCTCTAAATCAGGTCCTCTTTTCTCAGCAACTTTCATTTTAAAATAAGAGATATATTTTCATTTAAAGAAGAAAAAGATTGGGGATGGACTGAGTTGCATGCATTTTGTTTCATGAAATTTTAGAATTATGTTAAGGCCATAGAATTCAGGCTTTTGAAATCCATGAACAATATGGAAATTGCCCTTTAGATTCTTTTCTTGGTTTTGAAGAATTTCTCCCACACTTGCAGTCTCCTGGCTCCACATTCATAGGTTCTCTTGTTTGGCTTCAACCATTCAACAAACCTTAAGTGCCTACTGTGTGCTTGATATTTTAACATAAACTGTGAATTTAGAGAATAGGAAAATTTCTTTTCCTTAAGGAACTCAGTTATTAGGTGATACAGTCAGGAAATTGATGAATATAATGGAATAGTAGGGCTCTGGCAGAGGTGGTCATAAGGTCTGGGAGCCCAGTGAAGGCATGAAGGAAGGCAGGTCCCTCATAGTCTAAGAAATGAAGCACTTGAACTAAGCCTTGATAGCTAAGCATGTCACTTCAGGTCCTCAAGGAAGCAGATACAAGATAAAGTTAGACACCTATGAAGGATAAAGGGGGAGAGAACAGGAGTAGGTAGGAAGAGCATTCAGAAAGTGATGCAAGTCTGACTCCTGAAAGAGGAGAAGGAAGGACAACAGTGTAGGAAGAGCTTCATACCAAAGTGGAGTTCCAAGAAAATCTCAGCTGGGAAGGTGGAGAGCCTAGAGCAATGACTGCCCATCATACAAGTCCTGAGTCAGGAAGAATGGCCTCACTTTGGTGCCTCCACCACACTGTCATCGGGTGGAACAGCCTGAGGAGTTTGGCTTTGGCAGGAATACTGCTATAGATTCTAAAGTTATACCAGGTGGGGGTTGTCAGCTAATGGTACTCCTCCCAGAATATTCTCCACTGAAGGGAAGCCTGGGCAGTGCCCTCCCATGACTGCCACACTAAATGGTTACTTTGGTGGAGAAGGTGGGGAAAGCCATTTCCAGCAGGGCAGATAGCATGAGAAAAGACTTGATAGCAAGAGTGAGCATGGCAGGCTGGGGAAGATGACAGATAGTTGAGTATTATGCCTGTGGGCAAGAGGGAAGTTAGATTTTAGTCCCAAAATAAAGGGAGTAACTAAAAGATTAAAAGGAGAATGGCATGATCAGACCTCCTTGACTGGGGAGTTTTAAGTGTCAATTAAAGTTGGACTGTCACATGTTCATTGCAGCAAATTTACAATAGCCAAGATATAGAAACAATTTAAGTACCCATCAATAGATGAATAGATAAAGAGGTGGTACACATATACAATGAAATATGACTCATCCATACAAAATAATGAGATTTTGCCATCTGCAACAATATGGATAGACTTAGAGGGTATTGTGCTGAGTGAAATAAGTAAGACAGAGAAAGACAAATGCCATAGGATTTCACTTACATGCAGAATCTGAAAAGCAAAAACAAACAAGCATAACAGAAACAGAGTTGATTTTGCAAGATGGGAGGAGGTTTGGGGATGTGTGAAAAAGGTGAAGGCCTTAGGAAGTACAAATTGGAAGTTATAGAATAGTTATGGGGATGTAAAGTACAGCATAAGGAATATAGTCACTAATATTGTAATAACTATGTATGGGGTCAGATGGACACTAGATTTATTAATAAGTTATATAACTCTCTAATCATTTGGCTGTATACCTGAAACTAATATAATATTATATATCAAATTCAATTAAAAATAAATTTAAAAAAAAGTTGGGCTGCAAGATTTATACTTTAAGTTCCCCAAATGCTCTACTTCTTCATGGCTAAAGGCTAACAGTTTTTGAGTACTTACCATATACTAAGTGCTCAGCATTTCATATTGTAACTGAATAGGAAGAATGCCGTAATGGCTATTATATATTTAGCACCTAATATGTACCAGGCACTATGAAGTGCCATTCTTATAATAATTTGTTTAACCATTATAACAGCTCCATAGGTAAGGTTTCATTCACAGTTGGGAAAATGGAGGTACAGAGATGTGAAATAAGTTGCCCAACAGTACATAGATGAGAAGGTGATCCTTCTCTGGTCCAGATCTGAACCTGAACATTATGTTCCCTAGCCTGCATTCTCAGCAAGCATATTCAACTTCATCTTAAAATTTGGGTTCTCTAGAGAGGTATTCAAGTGAAAAACTGTCCTATAAGTATCTCCCTTTCTATTCCTGTTAGCCTATGTAAGCAGGCTACCTAGAAATGTGAAGGAGATATATAGGTGTATGTGTATGTGTGTGCGTATGTGTGTAATGAGATTCATCTGACTGAAGTGTCACAAGTGTTTTTCCTACCCTTCTCGTGTTCCACTTTCCATTACATCCCCTAATACCAGCACAAGTTGGAGTCTTCAGGAGAAGTGCTGTCATCTGTTCAATGAGATCCTGCCAGAAGAGGTACCTGGCAACCCTCCTCAGAGCTGTGATTCTGAGCTGCAGAAACTTGTGGACTGCCCACGCTAGTGCCCTGGAATTTCTGAAAGAACCTGACTTGGCCTTAGGAGGCTAGGGGTATAGGAGAGCAGAGACCAGTACCTGCTTCTTGCCCGGAGAATATGAAAGGTGGATAGGTAGCTGGGATCACCCATGATTGGGCAAGAAAGCATAGTAAGGCTGTAGTGTCAGGACGTGGAGTGACAAAGATAAGTGAGCTTCCAGGGGACCAAGTGAATCCTGCAGAAGTAAGTGTCTGCTAGGGGAAGGGACCCCAGTAGTGACAAGTCATGGAGTAAACCACATTGGGCAGGAATTGAGAAGGTGCCACATGAGTTCAGCCAGAGTGTTTGCCATCCACACTTGTTTGAGATGGTGCAGTGCTGAGAGTCTGGTGGGGTCTCATTAGCCCTCATAATATGCTCTAGGAGAAGGAATCATTTGTGTCTCTTCCCAGAGAGAGCCTGATGAAGGGATTATGGGAGGGCCTGTCAGTTATCACTGTGTTCTTTTCTCCCATCCCTCCTCCCAAACTCCAGTGTGTCAGGGAAGGAAGGAAGGAAGACCCAGAAAAAAACAAGGCAAGGGGCTAGAGGAATGTGAAATGATGGCATAGTGAAAGCACAGACCATCCTGTTCTCACTGCAGGCCCCTAAGCCTCAGGCCAGGCCTGAAGGGGTCAGAATGGGCAATTTAATCCCCAAAGGCACTGAAAAGTATGGAAGCTGGTAAAGATGTCAAGGGATAGAAGGGAGAACAGATGGTTACAGGTGTGAAAGCAGGTGTTGCAGAAAAATTCTGTTTTTTATTATTGCCTCATCCACTCCAGTCCATGTAATAGACTAGTTTTATACACATCTACAAACCAGCTACATATACTTTGAATCTTTTGAGGAAGGGGTTAGTGTAATCCTCATTTTATAAATAAGAACACTGAAGCTCAGAGAATTTAGTGTTCCTTGTCCCAAATCTTTAAATTCAAATCATTTCTTTGTTGGATAACTCCATAATTTAGGATTCTTTATGTCATAAAATAGGAAATGCCCAGACTTAAGTTGTCAGCATGAAGTCTAGGGAAGCTCTGCATAGGTGTGGAGGGAGTGCCAGGGGCATGGGTCCACTGTGGAAAGAGGCCATAGGTTGGGAGACAGTCTTACATGTCTCCCTGATGACCGAGTCTCAACCAGTGATAGGCGTGTGGACACATGGAATGACTTTGCCTTGGGTTTTCATGGTGCCAGATATCAGTCAGCATCCATTTGTGGAAGTGGCATGGTAGGGATGGCATTGTGCAGAATTCACAACATTCCTGTAAGCCTACCATTCTGTAGGGGAGCAGCCTTTGCCTTCTGTCTTTTCCTTTAAGCTTGCCCCTGTGTGACTTATTGTGATGTACAAGCACATATGTACACATGCACACATGGGCTGACATACTCATTGCATGCACATGCACAATCACACACACATGCATGCACATGCAAATGCAGACCCACAAGTCCATGTATGCACACTCACAAATGCATATCCATGCACATGCAAATGTACACACACAACACACAAACACATATCCATGCATGTGCACATGCACACATGCAAGCTGATTTTTGCAGGAGGTAGGAAATTAGTTTTACTATTTTACTGGCACATCTCTGTGAGTAAAAGTGGCATATTGGGCTCAGAAGGAGGAACATTTTCCTGCCTGAGATAGCTGAGTGGTTTCCCCCGAGGAAATGATTCAGAAAAATATTCCTTCAAAAATCAGAACATTCTTGAAGGAAAATTTGCTGCCAAAACATTTGTTTTCTTGACATGGAGACAAGTGAAGCAGCCTCCTTTCCTCTCACTGGCTCCTTTACCTCACGGTGTCCCATGGGTGCAGCTTCAGATCTCCAGGCCCCAGGAGGATGGATGCTCTTGTATCTAGGGCCTCAGAGGCCTCCATTATGAGTCAGAGTCGATGACTATCCAACAGAGAAAGACCTGGGCCACTGAGTGTCCTCAGCAAGGTCTACATGGTAATTAAGACCCTTTTCTAGCTTAGCCCCTCTTGTTTTTTTGTAGGACTTGGATGGTATTAGGCTCCATATCAAAGGAACTGCCCCTCAAATAAATTCAGGATGGCTATTCTGAAGACTGTTGTCTATGCTAAAGGAATACAGGTATTTGCAAATAGTCATTTGTAGTAGGTGAACCAGGGTCAAATGACTTTAAGGAAGACCTTTGAACAAGGGGCAAATGGAGTTGTACTCAAGCTTCAGGGAGAGAGGGAGACAGAGAGATCCAAGCGCACATTAGGGAGGGGACAGGCCTCTCTCAGGCCAAGGAGGCTGGACTCTTTGCCAAGTGTTGAACACCGAAGGTGAACATGACAGAGTTGTCAGTCAGAAGAAACTACTTGTTCATTTTCTCATAGTTTGCTCTACTTTGAAGAACAAGTTGAAGTGGTTGTTCTGGAGTACCTGACTCTCCTGATCTGGAACGTAAACACAAAGATGAAGGCACAGAACTGGCTGGCAGGGGGCCTTTTTCTGGGGAGAACAGACCACCCACATCATTTGGTAGACCACTTTAGTCTCATCCAGGAGGCATTTTGATGTGTCTATTGTACCAAAGACAGTGTTTTAAGGTCTCAAATGTTTATTTTGTTGACTGTCATGAAAAAAGACAAACAGCAAGAGAGAGAAAAACTGTTTCTATTCAAGCACTAGCATAAGACTAAAAATAAAATGAGAGAAGAAAGATGGAAGAAAAGAGGCAGGGAGGGGGAAGGGGGAAGGAGAGAGGGAGGGGTGTCAGAACAGTCAGCACGGATCCTCTTTGGTGTGTACTGGAAACAACATAGGGGGTTGTTTTTGCCCATTAAATGTGCCTTTTGCCATTTGTGTTGGATATGTGAGCCTCTTCATCTAGTGTTGTATTTTCCCACTTTAGATAAAAGCATGATACCAAGATAAATGATTTCTAACTAAAACAAAAACAAAAGCAAGAAAAAACTAGTGCAGCCATGTAAGTGGGTACTGATATTCAATCTTAGTATTGAGGGAAATAGGAATGGATGGGGACTGTAGCTAACTGGTGCACATCAACCCTTTCTAAAGTGGGCTGCCACCATTCAGCTCAGATGTGATTTTTTCAGATGCTGATAATTCAGTTTTATGGGAAATCTCAAACCTTTAAAATATTGGATTGATTTTTAAAACCCATTTCAGGCTATAGTCATTTTGGGGACTTCTGGTTTGTGACCTGTGCCCTAAAAAGACACTGAGATAAGAAATAAAGCATGCCATTCAGTCCTCCCTTTAAACCCTCAATTTTCTGCTCCAAATGTTGGCATTAGTAGTAGAGCTAAGCTGTATTCTTGATTTCAGTGCAATTTAGACCTTTAAGTTAAAGAAAATGAACAGAGTGGTTGTTTTTAACATTGCAGTAGTTTTCAAGATATGTTCCGCAAATTATTTGGCATTCCTCCCATTCAGAGTTGGAGTGTCCTCTCCCTTGAATTTTGTGGGCTTTGACTAATCGATCATGGAGAAAGTGGTGCTGTGTGACTTCTAAGCTGGGTTATCAAAGGCCACAGAGTTTCCACATGATTCATTTGGAAAACTTCCTGAATGCTTATTCTTAGAATGTTCAGCTTCTCATGCTCCCTTTCAGGACACTCTTGGAACTTGGTTGGCATGCTGATGGAAGCCAAAGACATGGAGAAGCTATGTGTAAGTGCTTAGGTGGACAGCTCCAGCTGAGCTCACATCAACCAGCCCTGTAGATGTGTTATCTTGGATATCCCAGCCCAGTTGAGCCTCTGAAAGACCCCAGCCCCAGTCACTATCTGGCTGCAATGGCTTGAGAGACCCTAAGTGACATCCATCCAGCTGAGTCCAGTCAACTCACAGAACCCAAGAGACTGTAATAATAGTTTTAAACCATCAAGACTTAGAGTGGTTTGTTGCCCACTGATGGTAGCTGGAACAAGCATCCACTTGGTATAATCATGAGGGGCTAAAACTGTATCCCCCTAGCACTGAAGACTCACTTATTGTTCAACTCATTGATATTTGCTGTTGTTATTGCAATTGTCATGGAGCTAGAAGGAGGAGGGGGATGCTTCATGGGAAACCTAAGCCTCAGCAAGCTGGGAGGCTGCAAGTTGGCTGGCTGTGGGAGACTTGGCTTGGAGCAGCCTCCATGTGAGGCAATTAAAATATGAAATTTAACCTTTAAGAAAAGAGCCTGACTTTACCTTTGCATCTTGGAGATTTCATATACAGAAGACCTGTCAAATCCTTTCCTCTACCCTTCCCTGGTCACATTTCTGTCTTCTGTTTGGATGCAGGTCTCAGACTTGTGTACACATGGAGAACTGGGTCTGGTGCCAAGAACACAGAGCAGCTTGGCACCAGAGTTTCTCCTCTTAGAAAAAAAAATACAGGGAAAAGAAAGAAAGAAAAATTGGAAAGAAAAAAGCATGGAAGAGAGAGAAGGAAAGTGAAGGGAGGAAGAGAAGTGAAGAGGGAAGGAAAGAAAGTGAGGAAGCGATGGAGGGGAGAAAGGAAGGAAGTAAAAGGGAGGGAGGGAGGGAAAAAGAGAAGGATGAAAGAAAGGCAGAAGGGAAAGGAAGGAGGGAAGGAGGAATTAAGAAAGAAAGAGAGAGGAAAGAATGAGGAAATAAGGGGAGATAGAAGGAGGAAAGAAGAAGAGAGGGAAGAAGGAAGAAGGCAAGGGAAGTAGGGAGGGAGGAAAGAAAAAAGGAGAAGGAAAGGATGGGAAAAGAAAGAAAGAAAGAGAGGGAGGGAGGGAGGAAGGAAAGAAGGAAGGAAGAAAAGGAAGAAAGAAAAGAAAAGAAAAGAAAAGGAAAGAAAAGGAAAGGAAACCAACCATCAAGGTAGCACTGCATTTTCATTTCCTGCTTTACCAAGTGAAGCATTCAGCTTCATCAGAAGCAGATGTAACGAATCACGTCAAAGTCTACCTAGGCAGGAAGCATCAGTTTAATTTACCCAGGTCACGGCAAACATGTTGTCATTCAGCATGTGGAACTGTTTGAACTTACAAGGGGTAACCCAGCAACAGCCATCACCCCATGTGTCTGCTGTGCTCTGATGATACTAGTGCAATGGGAATGGAAGCTCATAATTTCACAAGGTGACAAAAAATTGGATTCTGATGTTTCACCTCCACTTGTGAATGAGTAGAGAGGCTAGCTGAATACACAAATTCCTTGGGTCTATGGGAACTGCAGGAAGACCCTGCTCCACTGTAGCCAGGCTCCTGCTCTTTTCTCAGCCCAGGCTAGGAATCAACACTGGGCTCTGTCACCAGCCCCACATTTGATTTTTGTAGGTGAGAACATACCCCTTGCATCATTATCAGATTTCCTGCAACAAGGACCTGGGAAAAGAAAGATGCTGGTAAGAGCTCATCAATTCAGACCCTACTATTCAGAAATTTGGATTTATTTATTTTGTCATGAAGAACCAGAACTGATGTTAATCTTGGCACTATCCTTGAAAAAAATCATTTGTAATAATACACCAATAATATATAACATTTACTGAGTTCTGACTCTGTACAAGGGACTGTCTGCAGTGCTTTATATGGATGTCTAATTTAATGTTTAAAGCAACCCTGTAAGGAAGGTCTTATTATTCTCTTCATTTTACAGGCAAAGATTTTGAGACACAAAGTGATCAACTTTCCCATGGTCATACAGCTAGAGCCCAAATTTGAAACCCAAGAAGTCTGATTCCACAGCCACGTTCTCAATCACATTTGGAAAGGCAACTCCTAGTTCAGTCAAGAATTCAAATTGCTTCTAAGGACTCAAAAAATCATTTTAACAGTACCTATTTCCATTCCTAAAAACAGAACTGGCCCTGGCTGGTGTAGCTCAGTGGAATGAGCGTGGGTCTGAGAACCAAAGGGTCGCTGGTTCAATTCCTAGTTAGGGCACAAGCCTGGGTTGTGGGACGGGCCCCTGGGGTGGGGGCATGTGGCACTGCAGAGACAACCACACATTGATGTTTCTCTCCCTCTCTTTCTCCTTCCCTTCCCCTCTCTCTAAAATTAAATAAATAAAATCTTTTTACAAAAGAAAAAGAAAAGAAACTGACCCAGTCGATGAGTCTTATCCATTCAGTAAGCCAGAGCTGCTCTTTGGCCATCCTGTAGACCATATTTCATACAAGTGAAATAAAAACTTAATTTCATTCAAAAGGATCCTCGGATCCATATTTTCCACATGTTTAGGTCAGCTTTGCCATTATTATTCAGTCACAGGTTTTTCTCAAAGACCTCAGAGACTAGACTAATCACAGCTGCATTTGAGAGCATTGCCAGTGTTGGGATATTTTAAAGCGCCATCAAGATTGGCAATCAGGGGCCAGCCCATGTCATCAGCTGCTGACTCCCAGGGAAGCACAGCAATGGGTTGAGTGCCCTTGACTTCCACTTCTGTTGATGGGCACAGTTGGTAGCCTCTGGAGTTTAGCTGGAACCCAGCAGCCAAGGAGAGATTCTTTGAGCTGGAAGCAGCCAATTGATGCACCTCATATGTAAGAAGCTAAAAGAGAATGCAGGAAAGAGCAGAGGATTTGGGGGTACTATATTTAGCGCAGGCCAGAGATGTTCTTGAGAGACATTATAAAATGTCCCTGGTCCTGAGTTTGGGAGCAGGTATAGAGGGATGAACATGACTCCCTCTTCATCTCTGGGAATGGATGGTGGGGTTTTCTCTGTGAGCAAGTGGGCCCATCAGCTGATGCTAAAAATTCTGGCTCTAAATCCTGGCAAGGCATGCTAAGGCTACCTGGGATTTTAACACAATTCCCCATACCTCAACTATGTAAAAAGGCACAGTCGCATTGTCCTGAACAAACAAACAAATTATCAAAAAAAAGGGAGAGAATTTACCAACAAGCTGCAAAAGTTTTCCTTTAAACCACTTGACTTTGGGCATAAAAAAGTCTAGTTTCCCAAAGCTGAACGATATTAGTGATGATCTGCTTTGGGGTCTAGTATCACCAACTTAGATATCTCTAGAGTGAATAAAAAATCATGTTTTCATTTGAAACATCCTCATTTTAAATCAGTTTAATTCTAAAATGTTTAAAATATGTGGGCCAAAGAAAACACACTAAGAATGTCATTTAGTTCACAGTCTTCCTGTTAGTAACCTTTGGAGAACTCTTGCCTTTTACAGAGATGGGGAACCTGAGGCAGAGAGATGGAAAGACTGTCACATTGAAGAGCTACAGATACTATCAGTGCTCTACCATCTCCCCATCGACCTTCCCAAATCAGCGGGATTCCTTCACCCCAAGAACCAGTGTCTGCAGCTCTGTGCCCAAGAATTTTTTTTTTTTAAACTTCAAAAGGCCACCTTGCCTGTGCAAGGTGGAAGTACTGAAGTAACAGCTTCTGGGAGCAGTCCTCAAGCAATGATTCTAGGGGCTGGAGTATATAAAGGTCTCGGCTCCCTTGTCTCTTGGGTGAGATAATGTTGAGTCACATGTCTATATGTTTCCCAGAATTTCCCCAGGATATTGAAATCCAATTGCCCACCATGGTGACTGGATTAATAACATACTTATTACTGGCTGCCTTCCCTTCTCTGTTTTGCTGCTTTGTGTCTCTACCAAAGTATGTTGCATGTCCCAAATAAACTATTTGCACTTGAATCCTGTATCAGGGTCTGCTGTGGGTATCACCTAAACAAAGCCCGAGTTTAAATAGATATAATGGGTACAAAGAAGAGAGAGACTCTTTCTGGGTTCCCTTTACATGCAAGCATTACAATTATGGGGAGGAGATATTTCTCCATACCAGAGTGAAGTACCCCATGACCAATGGGATAACTCTGGGTCTAATTAAAGGTGCCCCTTAGGTCCAGGGAGGCAAAGGGAAGAACACATTGTAGACTCTTCATGCATCTCCGTAGTCTTGGGAAAGACTATGTCTGGAAGGAGAGATGGTGGTTAAACTGCGTTCAGAAAAATAAAACATATCAGCCTTGCCAGCACAAATAATCAGTGGAACCATGTCTCCAAAGATCACCTAAATGCAAAATAATGAGTGCACCATTTCTATTTAATAATAACCTTATTAAAAGTAAAGTTTGGCCCTGGCTGGTGTAGCTCAGTGGATTGAGTGTGGGCCTGCGAACCAAAGAATTGAGGTTCGATTCCCAGTCAGGGCACATGACTGGGTTGCGGACCAGTTCCCAGCAGGGGATGCATGAGAGGCAACCATACATTGACATTTCTCTCCCTCTCTCCTTCCCTTCCCCTCTAGAGATAAATAAACAAAATAAAAAAAAATAAAGTTTGCTTCAGTGATGTGAAGAAGCTGAGGAAATTATTTTCCCATTTCTTTCTTTATCTTTTTCCCTCCTCCTCTTTCTTTCCCTTTGCTTTCCTGTCCTCACAGGACTGAGAGGTACCAGCTAGATGACACCATAGTGCTAGGGGCACAATTGTACTCATTCTTGTCCAGTGAGGATGGTGCAATGGAAAGTCCTAACTGTGAACTTTTTCTCAAATTATCTGCCTTAAGGAGGTACTGAGGGATTCTTTTATTATTATTATTATTGTTATTATTATTATTAATTATTATTTTAGTTGTTGTTCAAGTACAGTTGTCTGTCTTTTACTCCCATCCCATTCCACTCCCCCCAGTGCTCCCCATGTCCCTCCCATTTCCACCCCCCTTAGTTTTTGTCCATGTGTCCTTTATATTTGTTCCTGTGACCCCTTTCCCTTTTATCCTGAAATTCCCTCCCCTCTCCCCTCTGGTTACTGTCAGCCTGTTTTCTATTTCAGTGTCTTTGGTTATATTTTGCTTGTTTGTTTGTCTTGTTGTTTAGGTTCCTGTTAAAAGTGAGATCATATGGTATTTGTCTTTCACCACCTGGCTTGTTTCACTTAGCATAATGCTTTCCAGTTCCATCCATGCTGTCTCATAGGGTAGGAGCTCCTTTTTTCTTTCTGCTGCATAGAATTCCATTGTGTAAATGTACCATTGTTTTTTTATGCATTCATTTACTGATGGGCACCTAGGTTGCTTCCAACACTTGGCTATTGTAAATTGTGCTGCTATGAACATTGGGGTGCATAGGTTCTTTTGGATTGGTGTTTCTGGGTTCTTAGGCTATAAACCTAGCCATGGAATTGCTGGGTTAAAAGGCATGTCCATTTTTAGTTTTTTGGGAAAATTCCATACTGTTTTCCATAGTGGTTGTCCCAGCCTGCACTCCCACCAACAGTGTACTAGGGTCCCCTTTTCTCCACATCCTCTCCAACACTTGTTTGTTGCTTTGTTTATGATGGGCATTCTGACAGGTGTGAAGTGGTATCTCATTGTGGTTTTAATTTGCATCTCTCTGATAGCTAGCAATATTGAGCATCTTTTCATGTGTTCCTGGATCCTCTGTATGTCCTCTTTGGAGAAGCATCTATTCAAATCCTTTGACCATTTTTTAAATTGGATTGCTTGTCATCTTAGAGTGGATTTGTGCAAGTTCTTTATATATTTTGGAGATTAAATCATTGTCTGAGGTATCATTGGCAAATATGTTTTTCCATAGGGTTGGTTCTCTTTTTATTTTAATGCTATTTCCTCTGGCCATGCAGAAGCTTTTTATTTTGATGAGATCCCATTTGTTTATTTTTTCCTTTATTTCCCTTGCTCTAGGGGACAAATCAGTAAAAATGTTGCTGCGTGAAATATCTGAGATTTTCCTGCTTATTTTTCCTCTAGGATTTTAACGGTGTCACAGCTTATATTTAAGTCTTTTATCCACCTTGAACTTATTTTTGTGTATGGTGTAAGTTGGTCCTCGATTTTCATTTTTTTGCACGTAGCTGTCCAGTTCTCCCAACACCATTTGTTGAAGAGGCTATCTTTATTCCATTTTATGTTGTTGCCCCTTTTGTTGAATATTAATTGACCATAGAGACTTGGGTTTATTTCTGGGTTCTCTATTCTGTTCCACTGGTCCATGTGTCTGTTTTTATGCCAGTATGAAGCTGTTTTGATTACAGTGGCCTTGTAATACAATTTGATATCAGCTATTGTGATCCCTTCTACTTTGCACTTCTTTTTCAAAAGTGCGGCAGCTATTCAGGGTTGTTTATGGTTCCATATAAATTTTTGAAGTGTTTGTTCTATGTCTGTGAAATATACCATTGGTACTTTAGTAGGTATTGCATTGAATCTGTAAATTGCTTTGGGTAGTATGGACATTTTGATGATGTTAATTCTTCCAATCCATGAACATGGTATATGTTTCCATTTGTTTGTGTCTTCCTTGATTTCTTTCTTCAGTGTTATGTAGTTTTCTGCATACAGGTCTTTTACCTCTTTGGTTAGGTTTACTCCTAGGCATTTTATTTTTCTTTTTGCTATATCAAATGGGATTTTTTTTCTTGATTTCTGCTTCTGCTGTTTCATTGTTGCTACACAAAATGCCTTTGATTTCTGGATATTGACTTTGTATCCCGCTGTTTTGCCAAATTCATTTATTAGATTGAGCAGTTTTGGGGTAGAGTCCATAGGATTTTCTATGTACACTATCATGTCATCTGCAAAGAATGACAGTTTTGCTTCCTCTTTGCCGATCTGGATGCTTTTTATTTCATTTTCTTCTTTAATTGCTGTGGCTAGGAGTTCCAATACTATATTGAATAGAAGTGGTGAAAGTGGACAACCTTATCTTGTTCCTGATCTTAGTGGAAAAGCTTTTAGTTTTTGTGCATTGAGTATGATGTTGGCTGTAGGTCTCTCATATATGGCCTTTATTATGTTGAGGAATGCTCCCTCTATTCTCACTTTCCTCAGTGTTTTGATCATAAATGGGTGCTGTACCTTGTCAAATGCTCTTTCTGCATCTATTGATATGATCATGTGATTTTTGTCTTTGCTTTTGTTTATGTGGGATGAATCCCACTTGGTCATGGTGTATGATCTTTTTAATGTATTGTTGGATGCAGTTTGCCAATATTTTGTTGAGGATTTTAGTGTCTATGTTCATCAGCGATATTGGCCTGAAGTTTTCTTTCTTTGTTGTGTCTTTATCTGGTTTTGGGATTAGGATGATGCTGGCTTCATAGAAGGAGTTTGGGAGTCTTCCATCACTTTGGATTTTTTGGAATAGTCTGTGAAGGATAGGGGTTAGTTCTTGCTTAAATGCTTTGTAGAATTCTCCTGTGAAACCATCTGGTCCAGGGCTTTTGTGTGTTAGGAGTTTTTTGGTCATGCTTCAATTTCTTCTGCTGTTATTGGTCTGTTCAGGCCTTCTGCTTCTTCTTCACTGAGATTTGGAAGATTATGTTTTTCTAGAAATTTGTCCATTTCACCTAGGTTTTCAAATTTCTTGGCATATAGCTCCTCATAGTCATTTCTTACAATCCTTTGTATTTCTGTGGTGTCAGTTGTAATCCCTCCTCTTTCATTTCTGATTGTGTTTATTTGGGTCCTCTCTCTTTTTTTCTTGATGAGCCTGCTTAAAGTCTTGTCGAGTTTGTTTATCTTTTCAAAGAACCAGCTCCTGGATTCATTGATCCTTAGGATTGTGCTTTTCGTGTCTATATCATTTAATTCTGCTCTGATCTTGGTTATTTCCTTCCTTCTACTAGCTCTGGGCTGTCTTTGTTGTCATTTCTCGAGTTCTTGTAGGCATAGGGTTAGGTTGTTTGTTTGAAATGTTTCTATGTTTTTTAGGTAGGCCTGTAGTGCTATGAACTTCCCTCTCAGGACTGCCTTTGCTGTGTCCCTTAAATTTTGGGTTCTCATAAGTTCATTTTCATTTGGTTCTAGAAAATATTTGATTTCTTCCCTAATTTCATTCTTGACCCATTCATTGCTTAATAACATGCTATTCAATCTCCATGCTTTTGAGTGTTTTGGGTTTTTTCCTTGGGGTTAGTTTCTAATTTCAGTCCCTTGTGGTCAGAGAAAATGCTTGGTATGATTTCAATTTTCTTGAATTTTTTGATACTTCTTTTATGTCCTAGCATGTGGTCTATCTTTGAAAATGTCCCATGTGCGTTTGAATAAAATGTATATTTAGCTTCTTTCAGATGCAGGGCTCTCTAAATATTAGTTAAGTCCATTTCATCTAGGGCCATGTTCAATACCAGAATATCTTTGTTAATATTTTGTTTGGAATATCTGTCCATTTTTGAAAGTTGGGTGTTAAAATCCCCTACTATAATTCTGTTGCTCTCAATATCTTTCTTGAAGTCTTCTAAGATTTTCTTTATGTATTTGTGTGCTCCTATGTTGGGTGCATATATATTTACAATGTTTATGTCTTCTTGGTGGAGTCTTCCCTTGAGTATTATGAAGTGACCTTCTAAGTCTCTCTTTATAGCTGTTTTTTTGAAGTCTATTTTGTCTGATATGAGTATTGCTACCCCAGCTTTTTTTTCCCTGTCCATTTGCTTGGAAAATTTGTTTCCAGCCCTTCACTTTCAGTCTGTGTATGTCTTTTGTCCTCAGGTGGGTCTCTTGTAGGCAGCATATGTGTGGGTCATGCTTTCTTATCCATTCAGCTCTTCTGTGTCTTTTGATTGGAGCATTTAATCCATTTACGTTTAAGGTTAATATGGATAGGTACTTATTCATTGCCATTTTTGTACCTATGTTCCTCTCTGTCTCTCTCTTTTCCTTCCTTTCCTTACAGCAGTCCCTTTAGCATCTCTTGCAGTGCTGGATTGTTGGATGCATATTCTTTTAGACTTCTTTTGTCTTGGAAGCTCTTTATTTAGCTTTCTATCTTGATTGAGAGCCTTGCTGGGTAAAGAAGCCTAGGTTTCAGGCCTCTGGTTCTCATTACTTGGAATATTTCTTGCCATTCTCTTGTGGCTTGGAGTGTTTCCGTTGAGAAGTCAGCAGCTAACCTTATTGGGGCTCCCTTGTATGTTACTTCCTTCTTCTCCCTTGCTGCCTTTAAGATTCTCACTTTGTCTTGGAATTTTGCCATTTTAATTATGATGTGTGTTGAAGTGGGCCTCTTTGAGTTCCTCTTGATTGGGACTCTCTGTGTTACCTGGATTTGTGTGACTTTTTTCTCTCATCAAATTAGGGAAGTTTTCCATATATATCATTTAATTCTGCTCTGATCTTGTTTATTTCCTTTCTTCTATAGCTCTTGGCTGTCTTTGTTGTTGTTCCTGGAGTTCTTGTAGGCATAGGGTTAGGTGGTTTGTCTGAAATGTTTCTGTCTTTTTTAGGTAGGCCTGTATTGCTATGAACTTCCCTCTCAGGACTGCCTTTGCTCTGTCCCATAAATTTTGAGTTGTTGAGAGTTCATTTTCATTTGATTCCAGAAACTTTTTTATTTCTTTTCGAATTTAATTCTTCACCCATTCGTTGTTTAATAACCTGCTATTCAAACTCCATGATTTTGAACATTTGGGAGCTTTTCCCTTAAGGTTAGTTTCTAGTTTCATTCCCTTGTGGACAGAGAAAATGCTTGGTATGATTTCGATTTTCTTGAATTTGTTGAGGCTTGTTTTGTGTCCTATCATGTGGTCTATCTTTGAAAATGTTCCATGTGCATTTGAAAAGAATGTGTATTTAGCTTCTTTGGGATGAAGGGCTCTATAAATATCAGTTAAGTCCATTTCATCTAGGGCTTTGTTCAATGTCACAACATCTTTGTTGATATTTTATTTGGAGGATGTCCATTTTTGACAGTGGGGTGTTAAAATCCCCTACTATGATTTTGTTGCTGTCAATATCATTCCTGAAGTCCTCTAAGATATTCTTTATCTATTTGGGTACTCCTACTTTGGATGCCTATATATTTACAATGTTTATGTCTTTTTGGTGGGGTCTTCCCTTGAGTATTATGAAGTGACCTTCTGGGTCTCTCTTTATGGCCCCTTTTTTTGAAGTCTATTTTTCACAGAAAGCAAATAGGCTCAGAAAGAGTAAGTGACTTGCCCAAGGCCACTCAGCTGTGATTTAAGCTGATGACCACTAGCCATTCTTTCATTGAAGTATGCTTTGCCTTTGTGATGTGTGCTTTGTAGGATTCCAAGAAAGTCTGGGTGTCAACACTTGAGGAATAATCTTACTGAGGGAAATAAAACAATGAATATGAAGCATTCAGAGATGAGCATAATTCTTTGTTCATTTATTCCTTCACTCAACAAGAACGTATTGAATGTCTATAGTACTCATTATCAGGGATATAGTAGTAAATAAATCAACAAAATTATTACTTTCATAAAGATTATATTCTAGCTGAGGATGTATATAAATGCAGGTAATTAACTGTTTATTCTTTCTACTACTTCCCATTAGTGTGTATTGCATTTAGCTACATGGAACAAAAACCAGACTCCAGTGGCTTAAGCACAAAGGACAATTTCTTTCCATAATAAGAAGCCTTGAAGTAGATAGCCTAGCCCTGGTGCATTTGTTTCAGGAAATCACCAGGATTATAGACTGCTTCTCACTTTCTGTTCTGCCAGCCTCACATGGCAACAAGAGGAATGTTCCACTTCCCAACATTGTGACCAGGTGTCAGATGGGATGATATGAGAAGAACAAGGATAGAAGTCAAAGGGTTAATACCTGCCAAATCTTTTCCCTCAATAAACACAACAAAACATAAAACTTTCTTGAGAGTCCTGCTCAGTAAATTCCACCTACATCTCTTGGCCAAAGCTGGGTTAGTTGCTTGTGCATAGCTCCAAGGGAATCCAGGAGTAAGCAGTTTAACTAGGTACTTCATCACCCCAAACATAATTTGGGTTCTACAAGTGTAAGAAGGGAAAAATAGATAGTGGGAATGCACTTAGCAGTATCTGGCACTGTTCTATTCTATCTCTCAATTTATATTTTGAATAACCTCAGAAAAAGTCACTGAGTGTGGGTTAAGGGGATAGTTGTACAGCCAGGGACCACCTACTTATCTCCTTTTATATCATCCCTCCTTTCCCAAAGTGTACTTTTTAAAACAGATTTTGTTTATTCATTTCTAGAGAGGAAGGGAGGGAGAAAGAGAGGGAGAGAGACATCAATGTGTGGTTGCCTCTCGTGCACCCCCCACCAGGGACCTGGCCCACAACCCAGGAACATGCCCCAACTGGGAATCCAACCAGTGACTCCTTGCTTTGCAGTCCAGTGCTCAATCCACTCAGCCACACCAGCCAGGGCCCAAAGTGTACTTTTCAACAGGTATGTAAGATCTTTGGGTGAAAGAGATTAAGAGCAGAGTAACTCAACTTCAGTTAAATGATGGAGAGGGGCTCTCATCTCTCTATTTTCTAAAGTCCAATGACCATCTCTTTCCAAGATTATAATGATGTAGCAGATGCTGTGGGTACCCCCCCACCTATATCCCCTTAGCATTTACCTATCCTGTGCATTTCAGCCTGATTCTCAGCTGCACACACCTGTGTCTTGTTGCCTGTGGGCCTTCTCTGCCTGCTATACTTCACTATTCGTGAACATGTAGCAAGCCTAGAGGCTTGCAGAATTGATGCTCACTTTCTAGAGCAGCCCTCAGTCAATGACAGTCAGGACTTGGTAGATAAATACCCAGTTCTCTCAGCCCCCAGGTAGAGTACCTCTAAGATGTATTTTCTATATTGTCTCCCAGAATTTTCTAGTAAGATTATGCTCCAGTTGGTCATTGTGATAAGTGGTTTGATGTACCCTTTACTGGCAGCCTTCTCTTCCTTGTTTCCTTTCTGGTGGTGTTTATTTTTATGTGTCAACTTGGCTAGGTCATAGTACCCAGGTTTTGGTCAAACACCAGTCTAGGTGTTGCTATGAAGGTATTTATTAGATGTGATTTATATAAATCAGTAGGCTTTGAGTAAAGCAGACTACTCTCTATATTGTGAGTGGGTAAGTGGGCCTCATTAATCAGTTGAAGGCCCTAATAGAACAAAAACTGATGTTCCCCCAAGCAATAAGGAATTCTACTTTCACATAGCCTTTGGACTTGAGCTGCAATGCTCACTCTTCCTTGGGCCAGATTTCAGACTTTTCAGCCACTCCCCATTCTGTTAGACAATTCTTATCTCTCCTTCTCTCTCTCTCTCTCTCTCTCCCTCTTCACACACACACACACACACACACACACACACACACACACACTATTGGTTCTGTTTCTCTGGAAAACCCTAATATACTTCCTCATGCCCTTAATGGTCTTTCTCTACAAAACCACTTATATTTAAATTCCTGTTTGAGGATCTGCTTCTGGGAGAATCCAAAGTAAGTCATACAGGCCATTTGCCAATAATAAATATGGCCACATTGACTTGGTGGTCATATTTATTATCACTGTGAATCATGGGAAAGGAGAATCTGCACCAACATTTTGGGTAGGCACTGGGGGCTACTACTTGGTTCCCAGCAATGGTCTGAACATCAGAACTCGCTGCCTCCTCTACCATAAAACTTCCTACCAGAATGCTACCATTAACACAACTCAGCAACTTCCTGTTTTTAAATGCCTCCATTTATATTTTGAAGAGAGAATCTGACTCATGTGTTTTTATCATGTGTTTGTCCATGGGCAAGTCAACTATGGTCAGGAAAGTGAAATCTTGTGGAAAAAAACATGACTTTTGAGTGTGTTGGAGGCATCCAATTTTTAGAGAATAGGGAATGGGCATGTACACAGATAAGCATCTACTACACTGACATTGAAGCTTTCTGTCAATTCAAAAACAGCATTATTAACAATTATAATGATAAAGAACATAAATGAGGCTATGCAAACAGGGTTACTTATGGATAAATTCACATCCTTATAAATGTGAAAGCACAATTCGCTGTGAAAATGGACTCATTGTCAGAAAAGATAAAATTACTGCAGATTTTATTCAAGGAGAAGCCTCCATGTATCTGGGCTTCCTGCAGGTGAAGAGGATTCAACCTGTAAAGATGGAATGAAAAGTGAAAAAAGTATTCCAGTTTCATGTGGAGAAAATATAGATACACCTAAGTTGGGCCATAAAATTAAGGGATTTTGTGGGTCTGGGCTTCTATACCTATCCTCTTTTATTACATAATGTGTCAACATCTAGAAACTCTCTCTCACAGAGTCATGAATGCATGATCTTTCTCCTCTGCCCTTCATGGTGTGTTATTCTTCTTTGATGGTGCTTATTAATTGCGACTCCGTAACAAGTCAATAACTTATTTGGATTCTTATATAGCTGGTTAAATATCTTTGGACCTTTTTAAATGGATATGTCAGTGTCTTTCCTGAATCCCATCTGTATTTATACCACCAAGAAAGGGGAGAGAGGCATGTGCCTTCTCGGGAAGGAAGAGACTGTTATGAGGAAATTTCCTTCTAGACAGAAACAGAAACATGTACCTCTTCCAGCCTGGATGGAGGATGGAAAGCAGAGGAGGTTGGGGGGAGGTTAAGGAGAATATCAGCAACAGGAGAACTTTTGTGCTCTCTATTTAGAATTCAAGTGTGGAGACTGCCAGGCAGAATGAACTCAGGGCATTTGGTTGTAGCCATGTATGTAGCAGCAGAGTAAAAATGGCAGTGCAGTCTGATTAGGTAGTGTTCTGATTATCCATTGATATGTAATAGAAAATACCCACTAACTTAATGGCTTAAATTAATGACATTAATTTTGCTCACAAATCTGCATTCTGGGCAGTGCTTGGTGGGGACAGATCTCTGTTCCACCAAGCATCAGCTGGGACGGCTCAAAGACTGAGGGCTGAAATCATAGGAAGTCTCACTTACTCACAAGTCTGGCACTTGATGCCGGCTGTTAGATTGAAACTCAGTGGAGATGCTAACCGTACATGCCACCTTTTCATATCACCTGGACTTTCTCAAAGCATGGTAGCTGCATTCCCAGGGTGATCATCCCAGTAGGACCAGGTAGAAGTTATATTGGTTTTTTATGACTTCTAAATTATACACCATCACTCCTGAAATAATCATAGACCTGCCCAGATACAAGAGGAGGGAATATGGGCCCATGTCTTGAGAAGTGAATATTAGCTTCACATTATGAGAAAAATATGTAAGATTGGAGGTAGTGATGCTATCAACTTTCAAAAATACAATCTACTACAGGAAGACAGAGAGAGAAATGAGATTGATCTAGCACCTGGAGCTATCCTCAATTCCCTGGTGCTATGTAAGGTGGCTATAAGTTCCACAGACCCTAAAAGGATTGCAAAAGACAACTGAGAGTCAGTCTGGATATCTTATTAGGGAAAGTTGGTGCTGTTTGATCCAAGGACTGAATGGATGTCATGGCTACAACGCAAGGTGTTTTTAGCACTATCAAGAACCAAAGTTGGGTCCAGTCATTAGTGGTGGGGGTAAGTTTCCTGGGAGCTGAGGAAGGCCACCAATACTGCATTGGAATAGATGTAGGAGCTATGGAGAAGCAATAGAAACAGTAGGGAGCCCAGGACTGAGGCTGGGTGTTGCTAAGAGATCACCCAAGACAGATGCTGAGCATAAACACAGAGGACTAGAGATTCTGTCTTGGGAAAACAGGCAAGAACAACACAGTTCCAACAGCTATGGGGACAACAGATGGGTAAGAAGTAGGGAGAGGATTCTGGTGGGAAGAGCTGAAATGGTTCTTAAGGTTGAGTATTGAAGAGCCAGCTCCCCTCGGGGAAGCCCAGGAATTGCTTTTACACAAGAACCAGAGTACTGATATGTTGTCAACATTCATGCACATATCATTTCCTTCAACTCTTTCACACACAAAATCACTTTGAGGCAGGTATGATTATTTGCATTTTACAAAGAAGAAGGAAGCTCAGAGAAGTGAAGAAACTTGCCCAGGGTTATTGACTAAATGGCAAGGCCAAATGGTGGTCTTTCCCTCTCAGCCCTGTCCAATAGAACTTTCTGTGATGATAGAAATGTTCTATATCTCTGCTGTCCAATATAGCAGCAACTAGTCATATGTGGCTATTGATAACTTGAAATGTGACTAGTGAAACTGAGGAAGTGAATTTTAAATTGTATTTAAATTTAATTCATTTAAGTTTAAATTGAAATAGTCACATGTGGTAGTGGTTACCATATTCACCAGGGCACATATAGATCATCAGTAGATTGCTGCCTGACTTAAAGGAATGGTGCCCTGCACCAGTGTCTGATGGGGAGCTTTTCAATATGTAAGATTGTTTGGAGAAGTTAGCATAGCCATAGAGGAAGTAATTCCTATGTACCTCTTGCATTGGTACTAGTTTGGAAGGAAAAGCCATTGATATCAGGTTATTATGACTTGAGAAACTAATCATTAAAAATGTAGAATAATTGTACATCATTAAGAATTAAGAATGTAATTCTTAATATGAGACCATATGATCCTACCTTTAACAAGAACCTAAACAACAAAACAAACAAACAAGCAAAATATAACCAAAGACACTGAAATATAGAATAGGCTGACAGTGTCCAGAGGGGAGAGGGGAGGGAATTTCAGGGGAAAAGCGGAAGTGTTTACAGGAACAAGTATGAAAGACACATGGACAAAAACTAAGGCGGGTGGAAATGGGAGGGAATTGGGGACGGCTGGGTGGGTGGGCTGGGCTGGGAGTAATAGACAGAAAATTGTACTTGAACAACAATTAAAATTAAAAAAAAGAGTTAAGAATGTAGGTGGTACCAAGCTGGTGTGGACTTAATGTTTGTGTCCTCCCCAAATCCACATATTGAAACCTAACTCCCAATATGACTGTATTTAGAGATGGATGCCTTTGGGAGGTGATTAGGTAATGAACTGTCATGCATAGGGTTAGTGCCCTCATAAAATGGTCCCAGAGAAGTCTATCCCCCCTTCTGTCATGTGAGGATACAGTGAGAAGATGATCATCTATGAACCAGGAAGTAAGTTCTCACCAGACACTGTATGTGCCAGCAACTTGATCTTGGACTTTCCAAGTTCCAGAATTATAAGAAACAAATGTCTATTTTTTATAAGTCACCTGGCCCATGGTATTCTGTCACAGCAGCTCAAGCTAATTAGAGCACTAGCAGAAGAAGAATGCCTGATGGGCTAACCTTAAAATCTGTGTAGGAGTTATAATGAAATCTATCGTGGTTTAAGTGACACCTACCAATGTGAATTAATGTGTTAAAAAGATCACGTATTAACAGTCCTCAAACACTAGGAGAGAAAAATATAAAAAGGGAAGTTTTTAAAAATCTTGAAGTAATATCACGATTTGATAAACCCACAGTGGAGTTTAGAAAACCTAAAGAAGGTTGCCTTTCAAAGCAGGAATTCTAGAAATGTTGAGAGCAATGGCAGCATCATCCTATAAGCACAGAGCTTCCACTGATGACTTCCCTGAAATGAAAGCAGTCACTTAAATGTTTATACTTATTTGTTTATATACTTTCTTTTTTAAAAAAAAATCATTTGTTGGAGTTCTGGCCAACATGGAGATGTAGACAGAAAAGCTTTGTTTCCTCACACAACCAAAAGAAGGATAACAACCAATTTAAAAGCAAAGAGCAACCAGAACTGCCAGAAAAGCATTTGCATGGAAGTCCAACAATGAAGGAGTTAAACATTCATCCAGACAGGTGTGCCAAGATAAAGAAATATGGCACAATAAAAGATCAGATCAAAACTCCAGAAAAAGGAATAAGTGACAAGGAGATAGACAATCTATCTGATGCAGAATTCAAAACACTGGTAATCAGGATGCTCACAAAATTCATTGAGTCTGGTTGCTAAATGAAGGAAGAAATGAAGGCTACACAAAGTGAAATAAAGAAAAATATACAGCAGACAACAGTGAAGGGAAGGAATCCAGGACTCGAATCAATGATTTGGAACAAAATGAAGAAATAGCATCCGACTGGAACAGAATGAAGAAACATGAATGCCAAAAAATGAGGACAGGCTTAGGAACCTCTGGGACAACTGTAAGCTTTCCAACACCTGAATCATGGGGGTGCCAGAAGAAGAAGAGGAAGAGCAAGAAATTGAAAACTTATTTAAACAAATAGTGAAGGAGAATTTCCCTAATCTGGCAAAGGAAATGGGCTTCCAGGAAGTCCAGGAAGCTCAGAGAGTCCCAAAGAAGGTGGACCCAAGGAGGAACACACCAAGACACATCATAATTAAGTTATCCAAGTTTAAATATGTGGAGAGAATCTTAAAAGCAGCAAGAGAGAATGAGACAGCTACCTACAAAGGAGTTCCCATAATACTATCAGCTGATTTCTCAAAAGAAACCTTACAGGCAAAAAGGGGCTGGAAAGAAGTATTCCAAGTCATGAAAGGCAAGGACCTACATCCAAGATTACTCTATCCAGCAAAGCTGTCATATAGAACGTAATGGCAGATAAAGTGCTTCCCAGATAAAGTCAAGTTAAAGGAGTTCATCATTGCCAAGCCCTTACTATATGAAATGTTAAAGGGACTTACCTAAGAAAAAGAAGATAAAAAATATGAACAGTATAATGACAACAAACTCACAACTATCAACAACTGAACCTAAAAAAACAAAACAAAAACAAAAACAAAAATGAACTAAGCAGGCAACTAGAACAGGAGTACAATCACAGAAATGAAGATCGCATGGAGGGTTATCAGTGGGGAGGGGAAGGGGAGAATGAAGGGAAAGGTACAGGAAATAAGAAGCATAATAGGTAGGCACAAAATGGACAGGGGGAGGTTAAGAATAGTCTACGAGATGGAGAAACCGAAGAACTTACATGTACAACCCACGACCATGAACTAAGGGGATGTGGGAATGCTGGATGGTGTGGGGATGCAGGGAGGAGGGAAAGAAAGGGGAGAGAAAATGGGACAACTATAATAGCATAATCAATAAAATATACTTTAAAAATCACTTGTTGAATTACTTATTTTGCTTAAGAGGCAGGAGCATTTCTTCCTTGTCACACTTTTTACTTGATAAAAAATAAATTAACATTGCTTGCTTAACAACACAAACCCTCAGATATGTAGGAAAATGGTGGTTATTAGAAAATTCTGTGCTGAGCTTACCTAGACATAGCCACACTTGATGCAAATAGATCAAATATTCAGCAGCTCCATTTATCACCTGGTTTATTCAATGATGCCTCTTGAGACTTAAGTTGTTTCTGTAGATTTTGCAACCAACAAATTTTCAAAGGAGTGGGACAAATCATCTGTCCAATTTTTTCTCTGCCATGTCTAGATCATGGCATTTTTCCTGTTATCCTTTCATTGTCTTGATGCTTATGGGGAACGATGAAGTGCTTGGGACCATTGGATGGCATTCTTTTTTTCTGAAAGGAGCTATTGCCTCTTATTTGATTTATAGAAAAGGGAAGGGCCTTGACTGGTGTGGCTTAGTGGGCTGGTCATCGTCCCACAATACGAAATTTGCTAGTTCAATTGCCCTTCAGGTCACATGCCTGTGTTGTGGGCCAGGTCCCTGGTCAGGGGTGTGCGAGAGGCAGCTGATTGATGTTTCTCTCTCACATCAATGTTTCTCTTTCTCTCTATCTCCCTCTCTTCCCCTCTTTCTAAAACTCAATAAATAAAATCTTTTTAAAAATAAAGAAAGATGGAAGGGGTAGGACTGGCCAAAAATATAAGGCCACAGACTAGGAATTATCAGAGAAATAGGGAGAAAATTAAGGCAAGACCTGGTTAGAGTATATGTGATTGAAGATGAGGATACAATGTCAGGGCTGAACTAGACTCGTGGAAGTAGGAACTTATACAAGTCAGAAGTTTTGACTTTGAAACTTAAAAAAACATGTCAAAATACCTTAAGAAAAATGAACACAGAGGCTTATGGTATTGGGAAGTTCCGAGGTAGATTATCAGGAATAACTGGATCCAGGCATTCAAAAGCATCAGATTCTTGTGTCTTCTCTGTCATCAATTTCCCTCTGATTTTCAGCAGGCACTTTCTTGCTGGTGGAAGCTGTTAGTTTCTCACTTAGGATCTCAGAAACTCTGTTAGAAACTTTTTTCTTTGTAATTATTTCTAGGAAAATTTCCAGGATTATAACTCATTGACCTAGTTTGGGTCACATACTGAGTCTGACTCAGTCTCGCTAGCAAGAGGAATGGAATGCTGTGATTTGCCATGTCTGGAGGCAGAGGTGACATCACCCTCACCAGAATCATGTGGATGGAGATTAGGGGAGGAGAAATCTCCAAAATATAATCCATGTGCTCTTACTAGAAGAAAGGATAATGGATGCTGTAGCAGTTAGCTATTACTACAGTAATGCTGCATAACAAACCACCCTACAACTCAGAGGCTTGGAATAACTCTTTAGACTTAAGCTCATGGGAGAGACCTGCCATAACTGGGCACTTCTGGTACAAATATAGCAGTTCTTCCTTATCCATGGTGTCATATCCAAGACTCATGGAAGACTCAAGCCTGCAGTGGAAGCCTGAAACTGCAGATAGTGCTAATTAAATTCTTCAAATCTGTCAGAAATGTGGCAGCAGCTTCTTCATTAGCAGATGCACATCTCAAGTAATTTCATATTTTTCAGTCCAGACCTGTTCCCAAATCTGTGTAATCACCTCTTACTTGCACTGATTGGTATTACTGATTTCAGAGGATCCCTTGCTAAAGCCTTTGTATAGGTTCAACGCGTTCTTGTGCAACATGTTGCCACCAATTGGAACGTTTTCTGCTCATGTCTTCCATCCACGAATTCAATGCTTTTTCCATCTTAACTAAGCACTTAACACATACTGCAGCATGTGGTAGTTTCAGGTGTGACAGCAAAACTAGCACAATTTTTTTCCTTCTTTACAATTTCAAGAATAGAAGATTCATTTTTACTGTAGATCTTAACAATCTCAACATACAATAATATGATTTTTCCTTATTAAGTCAAGAATTTTCACCTTTTCACTTAAAAGAAGCACTTTATGGTTTCTTTTTGGCATATCCAAATTTCTAGCTCGCTACTCTTGCACTTTGGGGCCATTATTAAATAAAATAAAGGTTACTTGAACACAAGCACAGTGATGCTGTAACATTGATCTGATCACTGAGATGGCTACTAAGAGACTGATGGGTCAGCAACATATACAGTGTGGAGACCCTAAACAAAGGCATGATTCAAATCCTGTAGGAATAAAGAAAGATGGTGTGAGATTTCATCACAATTCTCAGAACTATGCACAATTTAAAACTTATAGTTTTTCTTTCTGTAATTTTCCATTTAATATTTTTGGACCAAAGCTGACTGTGGGTAACTGAAACTGAGGAAAGCAAAACCACAGATAATGGCACCTACTGTATTGGCAGAGGGAATAATATGTGTAAAGGCTTTGAGGCAGGAAAGATCTTGGTATGTCTGAGAAACTGAAAGATCAATGTTGGGGGAGGATGGGGATAACAGGGAGTGGTTTGCAGTGACAGGTTCACTGCAGGCCTTTAAATGAGAAGTGACATTTACAGATTTATGTCTTGGAAATCTCCCTTTACTTTCTGGGTAGAAATTTGGATAATAGATTAAAGGGGGCAAGAGAAAAAGTAAGGGTCTGGTTTTGTAGTCAAGGCAAACAACCAGTCGGAGGTGGTAGAGATGGTGTGAAGTGGACAAGTTTTTAAGGTTTAAAAGGAGGAAATAGGGTTGATGGTTGCTAGCTGGGAGTAGTGAGGGGTGGAAGAGGGCAAAGCAAAACAGGGACAGTTCTGATACTGGACGCCAGCAGAGAATACCAGGGAAGCTGGTGGATCATAGGATGATTACACACTCCTAGGGGTATAGTTAGAACATTAATTAGTTCATATTTGTCTGCATATTCTCAGATACAAGAGGCTTTATAATCCTCAAAAAAAGCATGAAATTTTGAGCTGAAAGAGGCCATGTAGTGCAAATGAAGATAGGAATGGTTGGTACGAGTAGACTGGGGTCATTAGTCAATTTTGAAGATCTTGCATGTATACTGTAGGCATCTGTCAGAGACTGGGCACATGTGGTAGTCACATAGCCTTTCAATGATCAACATTCCCCTCCAACTGAGATAGGTTCTTTATTTTTTAAATTGATGTTCAAGTATAGATGTCTCCATTTCTTCCCCACCATTCCCCCCACCCCAAGATGGTTTCTTTTATATCAACCTTAAAATAAAAGCTATTTCTGTAAAGATAGTACAGTACCTACCATCAGGTTAATTTCTTCAAAAAAGAAGGAAGAACAAAAGGGCAGATTGAAGGGGTCTTAGGCAGACTGTCTGAATCATTAAAACTTCATTTAAACCTGAGGCAGCTTCAACATTATTCAGAGATATTCTTCCAGCTGTGTATGCCCTGGAATGGAGGGCAGAAGATGGGGAGAATACAGGAAGGCATGGGGCAGGGTAGGGCTAGCAAAATATTGTTCCCAGGAAGCAATTCCAGGGGACCGAGATTAGATGGAAGTTTCATTTTCTGGACATGGATGTTTGTCCCTCTCTTTTATTTGAACATTCTTTCCCAGTTGTTCACATAAAGCGTCAAAAATGATATTAAAATGCTAGTTAGGAAACATCATCCCCAACAAACCCTGTTCATCAAAATGTTATGCTCTCTCTGGGGGCCCTGCGTTTGGTTTGTCAACAAGCTGAAGCTGTTGCACTGGGGCTCCGTGAGGCCCAGGAGCATGATTTAATTAATATCCTACCCATAATACCTTGCTGGGTTTATGCAAACAAAGCCCTGTCACTTCTCACCTTAGGATTTACCCTCTCCTTGAAGCAAGCATTTATTTACACACAGTTTGACCTCATGATGGTGTTCAGCAGATGTGGGTCTTACTTATTTGCATTGGTTTGTGACAGTTGCAAAATTCATTAGTGGCTCAGGATAAATCCTCCATGGACCGCCCCAAAGATAGGTGAAGTAAGATGGTCCGTGCTAATTAATCCTCCCTCTTCAGCAATGCTGGATATTAATGATAGCATAGTACCCCTTTCAGAAACTGCCTGTATCATTTCAAAATTTTGTGGTTATAAGTGACAGAAATGGATTCTTGACTACCTTGGGCAAGAGAGGGTGTTATAGGATGATATTGGGAGTTTAGATCAATCATGGAAGGCAGGAAAACTGGACAGCAACCCAGCTGGGCAGCAGGCACTGTAGAGGTCAAGACAGGGCACCGCTCCTAGGGCAATTAAATCTTTTTCAAACCCTCTTGTGGCTTTATGTCACTCCACTCACCATTTAAGTTCTTCCCAGAGATTAGGATATCTGACTGCCCTTTAATGGATTAGGGTAGTGAAGGAGAGCCCTCATTGGCTCCCACAAGGAGTGGGAAGGCCTCATGTTACCCCTCACCCCTGCTATTCAGCCACACATAACACAATAGGGGAGAGGAAATTCCCCAGAAGCAAAGTTGCTAGAAGAGGGAAGAGGTGTGCATGACCAAAGTGTGACAACTGTCCAGCACACCGTGTGTTGTCTGTGAGTCAATGTCAATTCCCAAAGCTTGCAGGCATTAAATATTTCACTGCAAATTGTTACATCTAAGGAAAAATGAGGAGGAGAGTGATTATTACATTCAACAAAAAAGACTAAGTTTTTGGGTGGGCAGGTAAGCTCATCATCTCTCTGTGAAGGCAAAAGCATTGTTGAGTTGAGGACTTATGCTCATTCATCATACCAACTTAGTTGTAAGATGTGTGGTGTGGGGATTGTCATCCCATTTTGCACAGATGAGAAAGATTGATCTCTCTCCCCACCCTTTTCATTCTGTGGCAAGCTACTTCTCTAGGAGGAACTTATGCTTGACAAGGACTGTACTAGAAAATAATGGCCAGCTTATTTTCATGTGTGCTGAAAGCCAAAATCAAAGAGATGGGCTTTATAGCAGACACACTGATCATGCAACCAAATGATAACATGACCTCATACATTAAACACACTTATACTGCATATCTATGATATAGAGACTATATACAAGGTAGGGCAAAAGTAGGTTTACAGTTGTGAGTACATGAAACATAGCATTTATTCTTGTATTATTATTTATTAGTTATTATATTATTTTCCATATGAACAATCATAAACCTTTTTCTTTGTCCCACCATGTATCAGTGGTCAGAGCATTTTATGGGCAGTGTTTGAGAGTTAGGCAGGCAAAGGGAGAGCCTTCTCAAGTCTCCAGGCTGTCCTGAGGTAGGCACCCCTTCCTCTTCTGCAGTGGCTGGTTTCTAGCACAGGGAAGTCTTGTCTGTAAGGGTGGGGGCACAGTGATTACAGGAAAGGCTTATCAGACAAGGGCACTTTAGTTTGAAGAGCCAGGTTAAGAATGTGGCTAAGGAGTGTAATAACTTTGAAGTCCTCAAAGAAAAAAGAGCAAGGATGGGCAGGCTCTGGAAAAACTCTATTCTTTCCACCTGAGAAGTCTTATTGGCAGGAAATAAGGATTTAGAAGCTTTTGAAAGCAGAAGAGTACAAGGGCAGAGCAGATAGCCTGGAGGGAAAGGAACAATTCCCTACACCTCCTTGTTAGCTCCCAGGACTTCTACTCCCCTTGGCATGCTGACAACATCCAAACATGTATTTCATAGACAGACCACTCTCTTTGACTGCAGACTTATACATCCAACAGTCTCAAAATCTACACGCCCACAACAGGGTTCTTGATTCTCACCCCCAATCTGTTATTTTTCCACCAACACTTACCATTTCAGAAAATGGCAAATTCCTCTACCCATTTGTTCACCCTTGATGCTTTCTTTTCCATCACTCTCTCTCCTCCAAGATTGGATCCATTACTGAGTACTGCTGATTCCCCTTCTACAAACACCTAGGACATCTAGAATCTGTCCTCTATTCTCCACTTCCATGGTCACCTCATTAGTGCAAGCCCTGTTCATCTCTTTCTTTGATTGACTGTCATTTTTTATAACTGGTATTCTGGCCCCCTTAAACCCAAGCAAAAACGTTTTGATGTCTTCCCAATGCGAAACATGCTAGCTCCCTTCAAGTCACATATTGTATTCTAGCCCATGCCTCCTCACTGAACACTGTCTCTTCACTCTCGGGGCTCCAGACACACCAGTCTTCCTTCAGTTCTTCTAATGAATGTGGCAAGTCCTCCTCTGCCTTGAGGCCTAGTACTAGTTGGGTTCTCCAGGAAGCAGGTGCTGAGATGGATTCAGGAATGCCAAGGGTTTGTTTGTGGGGACCTCCCATGAAAGGAGAGGGGCAGAATCAGGACTGGGCAGGGGGAATCTGCTGGTGGGCCGCAATGATGATCTGAAAAGTCTCTGCCTTGCAGGAGGTCTGAGTAAAGGATGCCCATTAGAGCAACCCCACATTGGGCAGACATGACCAGCCCTGAGTGCCAGCACTTTGTTCAACTGCTGGTGTGGGCCACCTCAAGACTGATGTGACCTCAGCTCTAAAAGCTGAGGTCTACCCTGAGAAAGCCAACAGCTGGAGACTGTCACCTAACCAAAATTTTTGTAGTTGGGTAGTGAGTACTTTCTTGATGGGGGACCTGAATGATGCTTCTCCATGTCTGCTGCAGGAAGTCAACACATGCTCTTCCCTTCACTCCTCCTCACTGAAGTTAATATCTGTCCTAGTGTCTAGTGCAATACCTGGCACATAGCAGGTTCTTAACAAATATTTGTCAAAAAGGAGTAAGAAAGAAAGGGAAGAAAATGAAGGAAGGATGATGGCAGAGAGGGAGAAGTAGAAAGGAGGAAGAGATAAAGATGAAAGGGAGGGAGGGGAAAGGAAAAAGAAGGGAGGAAGGGAGAGAGATAGGGAGAGAGGGAGGAAGGAAAGGAAGAAGGAGAAAGGCAGGAGAGGCAGAGGGAACTGAAAGGAGATGTATGGGTAACTGAAAGGGATCTAAATTCAGTGATGACAGTCCTTGACCTTCCTTTTTTCCTCCACCCCTGGCATAAACTCCCATGTTCTTTCACATTTGGGTTTTTGCTTATGCTGTTCTCTGTCTAGAACAGATTAACCTACATTCTTTGTTCATTCATCATTCAGGTATCAGCTTCTCTCACTTTCACATGGAGGTCTGTCCCTGAACCTCTTTATCTGGTAGGATAAACTTCAGCTACAAGTAATAGAAGCTTATATAACAGTGATTGAAACAAGATAGAGGTGTATTTCTCACCCATGCAAATGCCTAGAGGTAGACAATGCAGGGTAGGTGTTTGGCCATTTTCCCCCAAGAACTTCAGGAATCCAGGCTTCTTCTGTCTTATTCCATCTTGAGTAGTCTAAATTCTCAGGTCAGTTTATGGTCCAAGATAAAGTGGTTCTGCTCTGGTTTCATTTATCATACTCATGTTCCAGCTAGTAGAAAAGATGAGAGGGAAAACAAGGACATGTCTCTTCCCTTTAAGGGAACTTCTTAGAAGTTATGTAGTCCATTTCCACATATATCTCTTGACCAAAACTTGGTGTTCATAGCTAGCTGTAAGGAAGTATAGGAAATGTTATCTTTATCCTAAGTAGCAATTTTATCCTAAATGATCAAATAAAATTTGGGTTTTGATTATTAATAAAGGAAAGGATATTGGCCCACCTAGTGTCTCTGCCAGAACCCCAATCTAAGTGAGGTTCCCAGATTTGTTTCCATACCTTCCTTTGCCCCTCCTTCAACAATCCATCCCAGTTGTACTTGCTCAGAGTCTATTTCTGTTACTAGACTTTTGAGTTAGATGATGGCAGTGATAAAACCAGTTTTTTTCTTCTCTTTGTTTTTGATGCCTAAGCACAAAGTACTACTAAACAGATATTTGTAGAATGAATGAGTGAGAAATGCCTTTCATATTGGGTGCCCATAGCACTAGGACATACTTATGCTACAGCAGCCATTAGATTGCAGCATGTGGGCATATGTGTGAATTATTGTTTTTATTGTTGTATGTCTCTCCAGGGAATGTTCATTCTAATCTTCCTGGAATGTTTTTTGCATTGTAGTGTTTTTTTTTAATTGGGGGTTTATATTAAACATAATACATGCATATCATTTAAACATTAACAATAAAGATATTTTACTATAAAATATGAAACACTCTGGGGTAGATAAGATTACTGGACCCAATTCTTTTTTTAAATATATTTTATTAATTATGCCATTACAGTTGTCCCATTTCCCCCCTTCATTCCCCTCCACCCTGCACACCCCTTCCCACCCACACTCCCCCCCTTTAGTTCATGTCCATGTGTCATAAATTCTTTAGCTTCTACATTTCCCACACTACTCTTGCCCTCTCCCTGTCTATTTTCTCCCCACCATCTATACTACTTATTCTCTGTACCTTCTCCCCCACCTCCTCCCACTCCCCTGTTGCTAACCTTCCAGGTGATCTCCATTTCTGTGGCTTCGCTCCTGTTTTAGGTGTCCACTTAGTCTGCTATTGTTTTAGGTGTGGTTGCTAATAACTGTGAATTTGCTGTCTTTTCACTGTTCATATTTTTTATCTTCTTTTTCTTACATAAGTTCCTTTAACATTTCATATAATAAGGGCTTGGTGATGATGAACTTCTTGAACTTGACCTTATCTGAGAAGCACTTTATCTGCCCTTCCATTCTGAATGAAAGCTTTGTTGGATAGAGTGATCTTGGATGTAGGTCCTTGCCTTTCATGACTTGGAATACTTCTTTCCAGCCCCTTCTTGCCTGTAAGGTCTCTTTTGAGAAATCAGCTGACAGTCTGATGGGAACTCCTTTGTAGGTGATTGTCCCCTTATCTGTTGCTGCTTCTAGAATTCTCTCCTTCATTTTGATCTTGGCTATTGTAATTATGATGTGCCTTGGTGTTCCTCCTTGGGTCCAACTTCTTTGGGACTCTATGAGCTTCCTGGACCTCCTGGAAGTCTATTTCCTTTGCCATGTTGGGGAAGTTCTCCATTATTATTTGTTCAAATAAGTTTTCCACTTGTTGCTCTTCTTCTTCCCCTTCTGGTGCCCCTATAATTCAGATGTTGGAATGTTTAAAGATGTCCTGGAGGTTCCTAAGCCTCTCCTCATTTTTTTGAATTCTTGTTTCTTCCTTCTTTTCTGTTTGGTTGTTTCTTTCTTCCCTCTGGTCCACTCCATTGATTTGAGTCCCAGTTTTTCTCCCATCACTATTGGTTCCCTGTGCATTTTCCTTCATTTCACTTATCAATGCCTTCATTTGTTCATCTAATTTGTGACCAAAATCAACCAATTCTGTGAGCATCCTGATCACCAGTGATTTGAATTGTGCATCTGATAGGTTGGCTATCTCTTGGTTGCTTAAAAGTATTGGCTCTGGGGCTTTGAGCTGTTCTTCTATTTGAGTCATATTTGGTTAGGTGGTGCCTGCTTCACATGGGTGGCAGAGCCTTAGGTGTTGACCTGGGCGGGGCAACCTAGTTGCTGGGTTGTGAAGCTATCTGTGGGGGTGGGGTCAGAGAGGGAACAATGGTGCCTGTTCTGTGCACTCTCTCAGATTTGCATCCCCTCTGCTGCTTCCCACAAGCAACCTGGGCCCTCCTGGTGCTGGTTCCCAGGTGGGCAGGCCTATGCACACTCTGGGACCTTGTGGGTCTCCCCAACGACCTCTTGTGTGAGGCTGGGAGTCTCTCCTGGCACCTTTTCATCAGTGTTTTTAGGCTTTATTTCCTGTCGCTGGGGTCCTGGGCTGCATGGTCTGTCTCACTGCCAACTCTAGACTAGTTTTTCTGTGCTTGAATGTGTGACCGCCAATGGCCAGCTGCCCTGCCTGTTTCTTCCCTGCATCTGGGGTCTGTGAACAGGGTTCTGGCACCGCCTGTGCTCCTGGTCTGGCATCCACTGCGTTTTCATGCCATGTCCCCTCTGTGAGGACTGCCTACTCCGCCCCTCTTACCGGTCTGGTTGAATGGTTGTTGGACTTCCGCAGTTCAATTTTCTGTTTTGGTTGTGTTATTGTTTGTAAATATTTGTTGTCTTTAATTTTGGTTGTGCGAGGAGGCACAGTATTTGCATCTATGCCTCCATCTTGGCCGGAAGTTGATTCTGGATCCAATTCTTCACAGCTTCTATATCCTCCCTACCCCTTGACTTTGAGGCTTGGACGTATGATCTGCTTCAGCCATTGAGATGTTAGCAGAAATGAAGCAAACAGCAAATTGAAATGTACTTGTGCTGTTGTACTTTCCTTTTTGTGTCTCTGCCATCATCCTAAGAACTTCTTTGGGAAATGACTACCTCTCAGTTGGCCCATGACCAGCAGACTTAAACCCAGTCTTTAGTAGAGCTTTCAATGGAGTCCAGGCTCCATCAGCCAAGTCATAGCCAATTCACAGATATGTGAGTAAGAATTACTTTAAGTTACTGAGGTTTGGGGTTATTTGTTATGCTAGCAATAGCTAACATAATATAATTTTCTCTCTCTCTTTCTCCATTTCTATTTCCTAAAAGTATGTAATTGTGTTTATGTCCTCTCAGATCTTCGTTCTGCTTGGCTCATTAATTTCTGTGTGTGTAATCACCTCTGTGACTAAACTCTGGACTTCTTAAAACCTGGGACTGGGTCTTTTTCACTTTTACCTTTATTCCTTGAAAGTATTGTAGAATGAGAAGACAGGTTTTGGCATGTAACATTTCTTCTCAGTAACATAATAGTTATGTAATCCTGAGTAAGCTGTGTGACCTTTCTCTGCCTCATTTTTCTTATCTGTAAATTAAGAATATTAAAATCTACCCAATATGGTTGTAGAGAGAATTCTAATCAGTAACTGTAAATCTCCTAGCAGGGTGTCTAACATAGAGTATGCATTAAAGAACTGGCATCTTTTACAGTAGGTACAGAATACATGCATGTTCCTGCTTGAGTAGAAAGTCACTGTCTACCCTTGAAGACCCTGATGATCTTGTCACTGTCCTTTGTTTTTAGCTCATCTAACCTTAAGGCCAAATTTTATAGGAGGAGAAGCAGCATCTCTTTTCGATATCAGCTGGTGGAGTATAAAATGCATACTTGTCCATCAGTCAGGAGCCTTGGGTTGTGGGGGCTGCCTCAGTCCATTGGGAAAATTACTCAGCTGCCATTGCCTGAGCCCAACACCAATCTATGAGCCATGGTAATACTATAATCCCCATTTTTCAGATGAGAAAATTGAGTCATGGAAAGATTTAATGACTTACCAAAAAAAACATCAATAACCAGGAGAGATAAGAGTGGAGTCTTAACCTAGTACTTTCCTGCTATACTGCACTGCCTCCAAGGCTGTCAGGAAAATGATGTAATCTGACCCAAGAATCCTCCTCTGGAAGCTTCCCCCAGCCTGTCTATCTTAAGATAAAAACAACCACAAATTCAGTTTATATCTTTTATTCCCTAGCCTATTTGAGCCAAGGCTGAATGGTGCCAATTTGCCTATGGTGGTTTTTATGATGTGGGTTGGGATCACTAGGGACTGTTCTGAAACCATCAAATTCATTTCAATTAGAAGTGTAACTTAATGTCCAATTTTCAAACCAGATTCCCTAGGTAAAAGAAGGACATTTTGTTTGCTAAGCTGCGTCAACCTGATGAACACTGTTTCTGGGTACCAATTATGCCCAGTTGTGTGCCCTGAATGGGGCATTTTCTCCAGGTTAATAGGAGGTACAACTCAATCAAAAGAAGGGTGGGAGAGTCAGCATGGAAAATGGGGGGATGTGTGAAATTTGAACCAGTGTAGATCAATTCCAGAACATTGCCCAGGGATTCCTAAAAAGAACCCAGGGAAAAATAAATACATCTCCTCCTTATTAACACTCCAAGCCCTTAAATGAGTCCTGATGTTAATCCCTAAGAGATGCCTAAATGCCTATTTCAAATTGCTGCCCCACTTGTCTTATAAAACAACTTGTACTTCTTTTTATTCTCTCCATGTTCAAAAATAAAGGAAATTCCTTTTGCAGTCTAGGGCCAAGGAACGACCCAGGCCTGGCTTTGATTACTGAAAGCTGGAGAATTTTGAGTGAAAGCTGCAGCCAGTTGCCAGCCTTGTTATTAGCAATAAGCATCAAGCCATTCTCAGGAGAGCAGGGGCCTTTTGAGAATGTCAGACAGCAGCTTGCACCTCCCCTTTATAGCACCTGCAGTAACTGCTGGACGTAGAAGTCTGTCCAGAACTCCATTTCCCCTTGGCTGAATCAGCAGCCATAATCAACAGAGAAATTAGCTCTTATATTTATATAATATCTACTTACAGGCAACTCAAATTGCCATGCTCCTGTTTAAGATTCCACAATGGCTCCCCATTGTCCTTCAGAGTAAGTCCAAAAGCCTGGGCTTATTGTTCCAGGTCTTGTGACAACAGACTCAACCTTAGTTATGCAGAAGCTTTTTTATTTTCTTTTTTAAAAAATGGCTTTCCAGGCCACATATTCTTCTGCATTGTATAAGGGTTATTATGGAAAAATCTCCAAAGCTGGAAGGCTTGGTTCAAACCCCAGCTACAGGACTGTGACAGGCAAGTTATTTACCCTGCCCAGGACTCAGTTCCTTTCTCCTGTATAAAATGATGTGTGATGCATTCAGAGTAGGTGATCTAACCTAGCATGTCCTTTGAGGATCTGACATCTTACATTGTTTTCTTCTCTGTCAATAGTCCTTTCCATTTTTTCCCCCTTCTTGCTAGAAAAGCTAAGATGCTCACTTCACAGCCCATCTTTCAGCTGGCAGTTGCCAAGTGATGCAGTTCTGGCCAATAAGACACGAGGAGGTCCGCTGCTGTCGCAGATGGCTGTGGCACCTTATCTCACATGACCTCAGCCCACCTCTGATTTTAGCCTCAGCTGCAATGGACAGTTCTGTGTTATTTGAATTCACACAATACAGACTACATTCACCTTCCAGTGTGCACTGTGCATCTTCCTGATCTCTGCTTCAGGGTTTCTTTGATATTATGTAAGCACACTGGGCCTATACACAAGTAAAACCTGGAGGTATGGGATTCCTGTTCTTGGGGTTGACCCTTAACCAGTGGTGAACAGGGCTTTGCTGGTAGATGTTCTACCTGTCCTTTAGGAGCGCAAATCTAGGAGGGATCATGTACACTTCTCTGGATGTCCAGGAGGAACAGCCCCTGTTGTCTAACATAGTAAACTCCTTAGTACATCCTTGTATTGCCTTTTTTCCCCTTTCCTCTCTCACTCTCTGTGATTCTTTCTCTGCTTTCAGGGATCAATTGTCAAATAAACTATGTACACTTGTGTCATTTTTTTGTAGGGGCTCTGTTTTTGGAGCAACTCAAACTAACATAGCTGGAATTGCCTTCCCTTTGTCTTCTATCTTAAGTGCAGATACAGATGTGATGACTGGAACTAAGTGGCCATTTTAGGACCAGCCTGAGAGAAAGGCTATGAAAGTAGCAGAAATGTCATCTCTGACATATTTGAGTGACTGAATGAACACCAGCAACTGCCAACTTGTAGATTTCTTGTTATGTGAAAGTAAACTCTATTTATTTAAGTTATTGCTACTTGGATATTTTATTGCTGGCAATTGTACAGAATCCTAACAGAGATTGTAGCATTCTCTAGTGTCTTCTACAACCTTCCATACATGATAAAAGGGCTTTGTGAAAATACATTGGAATCATATGACAAACACATTTTACTTAAGCAAATTAAACCGTGTCTCTGTGCATGTGTATGTGTAAGCAAGAGTGAGAACAATGTAAGTGGTGTTCATAAGTTCACATAGATTGCCTGGAGTGAGGGAAAAGTTTCTCTTTGTCATTTTGCTTCTTTTTGGATTGTTCTCTGTCTTCTAATGTGACAGTCTCTTTCCACTCAGTATAACTTTAATATGAAAGTGACATATGATTTTTTTTCACATAACATGCCCACCCAATGTAGGCCAAGTGGTTTATGTGGTGGATCATGAAAGTAAGATGGTCAGTGAAGGGGTAGTAAATGATTCTGTTCACAAATGATCTTACTGACTAACTTAAATGCCTTGAGCTCCATGCAAGGCTATTACCTCACTTTTCTCATTTCCTGAGCCCTCTCTTTTTTTATTATACTCCTTTCCCCAGGCCATTTCTTCCATTCCCAACCTTCACCCCTCTTGTAAGCCCAGATCCACATCATCACAGTCCTGCTGCTGTTCCCACATGGCCCTGGGCATTAAGAATAAGACACATGAAAAAACTTGTTCAACTGCTGTCTCATCTTGTCCACTGATCTGCCTCGATCATCCTGTGAATAACCACATAATTACTTGGTTCTCCCTCCACAGCTTGGTTCAAATTGAGTGGCCTTGTTAATGTCTCCACCAATCCTGCCCAAGATTGGGCCCTCAAAGCTTCTCATCAGGGCTATAGGAATAGCCTCCTTACTGGTCTCCTTGTCCCCCATCTTGCCATGAATAATGCCATCCGATATGCTGCCAATGAGTTATCCATCTACTGATTAATAGGTGACCCAGAGCAAAACATTCCCTGGCTAGATATCATCCAGTGGCTTTCTTTCTCCCACAGAATAAAACTCAGATTGCCTCTTTATTTTACTTTATTTTCTAGCTAAAATAAACAAGCTGCTATTGTGCCTTAGACTTACAGATCTCTATATTTGGCTTATGCTGTCCCCCTCTCACATCCTCTCTATATAATGCCATTCTGCCATTTCAACTGTTGTATATTTTCCTGTCCTTCAAATGCCACATCCTGCCCCAAAGAGACTTCCTAGATACCTTCAATCAAAATTAACATTTTCTTCCCCCTTCATTCAGAGCAGTATGTACCTTTAGCGTTCAGCAGACATTCTCTTGCTTTGTATTTATTTACATATGTGGGCTCTCTTCTCTACTAAGGTGTTACCACTTTTGTGTATCCCACTACATGAAGCATTGGCCCTTGTACATATGTTACAATGCAATAATAATCATAGTTAACAATTACTGCACACTAACCATGTGCCAGAGACTGTGCTAACCTCATTCCCAGCATTAACTTACTGAGTTTTTACAACTTTCTAAGAAGTTGTCTGATATCCCATTTTTTTAGATGAGGAAAGCAAGACCCGAGATGAGCCACTAGCCCAAGTAACTACAACTTAGGAAGTGACAGAGTTGTGGTTCCAACCTTGGTTTCCTTCCCTGCAAGGCCCAAGTGTAAGAACTACCCTCTTATGTGAGCCATGGATTTTAATCTGTAGGAGGAATGAATTTCAGGAAGATCTACAGAGGAGGCATTTTACCAGGAATCATACTATCTGGGCTCTGGTACCAGCTCTGCTGGTTACTTTGCTATATAAACTCTACCAAATGGATTCACAGCTCTGAGTTTCAAAATCCACATTTACAAGTGAGGATAAAAATAACTTCAGTCCTCCTCACCTGAAGAGACTTTTGTGGGTATGGCATGAGATAGAATATGTAAAAGCCACTTGTTAACAGTGAGCAAGATGGGCTTGCAACATTGACAAGAGGCCTGGGGAGAGAGAGGAGAGGAATGGTGTGGTGGCAATGGTGTGGAGACCAATACTGGGTCTCAATGACTCCAAGTCACACAGTGATTTCAAATATTTGAATTATCAGTGTGGAGAAGGTCAAGGATTATTACCTCAACCAGTTACTTTCAAGTATATTTTTCTTTGTAAGAGTGCTATATCATACAAGTTGGTCTACATAAATTTAAAAGTGCTCTTTAATAGCTATACAGTAAAAATTCTAAATAATATAAAAGGATTGTGTTATGTTTTAAATGGCTGCATATTTTTCCTGATTGGTACATCAAATATTGGTAGGTACACTTGCCACAAAGGAAAAATGTAAGTGGCATGAGAACATGTAATGGAGCACTTGACCCTGTTTTGGACATCAAGGAGGGCTTCTTTGAGGAAGTGACATTAAGTTAAGGACCATGCAAGGAAAAAAGGTGCATTTCATAAGATGCATACCTGAAAACCCAGTCATGGTGGACATAAGCAAATAAGCTGGATGGACTCCCTTGCTGGGCCACATCATCATAAGTTTGGGTTTGAAGAAAGGAGTCCCTCAGCCCAAAGATGACACACCTTCTAAGTTATCAAAGCATAGTCTTCAGTTAGCCTTCCTCCTCCTCTGGAAAGTTTGCAGAGTGGTACAAACCAAACTTGAATAAATACTGTATGTTTCCTTTTGTGCTCTTGTACCAAAACTGTAAAATAACACGAAGATTTTCCTGTGTATCTCCTTACCTCTTTTCATAAGAAACCTATCCCCATCTTTCTACTAAAGACTCCCCTTTTTCTTATGTTCTAAATCCAGGCAGATGAAAAGGCTAGAAAGAATACAATAGTCCTTGGTTAAAGTGATAACTCATCATAACCTGAGATATAACTACCATGTAGGGTATTTTCATTTTAATAGGGAACTCTTGACAAATAGAAGATCACCTTTATAAAGAAATGAATATATAATGGCAGAATTTTGGACACTCTTTTGGCAAGTAAAGCTTTTGCTATGATGAGGCACTTCTAACTGTGCTTTTTTTTCCCCCCATAAAGCAATCCAGAAATGGTTGTTTTACCAGGAAATTGAGTGTCAGAGATGTGATGTAACCTGCCCAAGGTCACTCAGCTAACTGGTTGCAGAGTTTGGAATAGTTCTACCCTTCTGCCACTACCCCAGGGTGACATGAATGAGACCAAAATATGAAAGGTCCCTCCTGTTAATACCATGAACTCATGAAAAGTTTCTCTAGGCTGTCTGATGGAAGAGGTCAGCAAATGGAGGTCAAGAGCTGATGGGCTCAGGAAATTGTTCAGTGTAAGACCATCCCTGAGAGTAGTTGTAGCACAGCTGTCTTCCCTCTAGACCAACTCTATGATTCCAAAGTATGGGACCTCAGGTTGTTACATCCTGAGAGTCTTCCCAGACCAAGCAGTAGCCAAAAGTCTCTGGCAGAGCCACAGCTAAAGCAGTGGCTTTGAGAAACAAAAGGCCTGCTTCAGAATTAGGGGGCCCACAGCATGCAGGCTGTGCACATCCAAGGGTGGGGCAGAAGCACTGTGGAGGAAGTAGCCACTTTTCTCTGGCCAAGGTGCTAACCAGACCAGGAAAAATCCTTTGTCTTCTCTGAGACTCAGTTTCTCAGACAGATGGATACAAGCTTTTCCTACCCCAAAGAGCTGTCATGAGGTGCCACAGGGAAAACTTTCTAAATGTAAGTGCCACAAGTCCTAGCTGGTATGGCTCAGTGGATTGAGTGCCAGCCTGTGAACCAAAGGGTTGCTGGTTTGATTCCCAGTCAGGCGCATGCCTGGGTTATGGGCCAGGTCCCCAGTAGGGGGTGTGCAGGAGGCAAACACACATTGATGTTGCTCTCCCTCTCTTTCACTTTCCCCTCCTCTCTCTCTAAAAATAAATAAAAATAAATGTAAGTGTCATAGAAATGCATGATGATGATGATAATAAAAAAGAAAGACTTCTTGTACAGCACACAGTGGCTTAATGGAACAAGCCTGTATGTCCTCTTGCTGCTGTAACAAATTGCCATAAACTTGGTGGCTTAAAATAATAGATTTATTCTCTTTCAGTTATGGAGGACAGGTCTCCGAAATCAGTCTCCCTACGCTTAAGGTGTTGGCAATGATGATTTCTTCTGGTGGCTCTGAGGGATCCCTTTCCTTGCCTTTTCCAGCTTCTAGAGGTCACCTACTTTCCTTGGCTTATCCCCATCCTTACATCACTTCAGCCTCTTGCATCCATCATTACATCTCCTGTTATTGACTCTGATTTCCTGCCTCCCTTATATAAGGACCCTTGTGATTACAGTGGACCCATACAAATAATCCTGGATAATCTTCCCATATCACAGCCTTTAATTTAATCATATCTGCGGTCAAGTCACTTTTGCCATATTAAGTAACATATTTGTAGGTTCTCAGGATTGGGACATGGACATCTTTGGGGGCCATTCTTCAGCCAGTCAGAAGGCCTGTTCTTCCCTTTCTAACAGAGCCACTTCCTGCATCATCCCCAGAATGATTCTTAGCATACCCTGCTGTTGTCCTGACCATACCCATTTGGTACTTAACATTTTTGTGCATGAGGACTCACTTCCAACTGCTGGCACCAGCATCTTTGCCTGAAGGCTTTTGGCCACTGGAACCTGTTCTGCCTGTGCCTATGGCCAGAGGGAGGAGCCAGGTAATCAATGTTCCCCAACCCCTTGCTTCCCTAACCTGGGAGCAGGCCTTAACAGGAACCTTAGTCCTTTTACAGCTTGGTTGGGCTAACTGAGGTGTGTCCTATACTGCCCCTGAGAGATCCACAGGGGAATTGCTTTCTGGTTGTCCACAGTGGTAATGTGTTTGAAGATACTCCCTTTGTTGACTGCCTTCCCTGCTCTCTCTCTTACCCCACTCTCCTACTGGTATGTCCTAGAATTAATCCCAAATAAGATTCTTGCACTCAAATCTTACCTCTAAGCTAAGACATGCATCTTGCAAATATTTTTTCCAAGCTTTGTTTGTGCCCACGTAGAATATCCCATTTCCTCTCATGACCATCTGCTCATCTTACTACACCTTCTTCCTCTCTGAGGTCTCCCCCTGCACTTCTGTATCTGCCAGTCTTTCCTCTTCCTGCCAATTCCAAGTGGTCACAATAGGTTGTTATCTATATCAAGTAATTGGGAGAGAGAGTGCAACCTAAAGTTAAGACAATGGATTCTGACGCCAGACTGTATGGATGCAAAACCTTTCCCACAACTTACTAGCTAAGGGATGGTAAAGGAGGTTACTTACTTGATCTCTCTAAGCCTCAATTTGGGGGTAGTAATCAAACCTATCATCTGAGCTCACTGTGAGAAATTGATACTAGCATAGCAGCCTTCTTGGAACGATGCTTGGCACATAGCAAGTACCTAATAAGTGGTGGTTTATTATTGGTCACTTTAATAAGTTTGTGTGCAGTGCACTTTTAGCAATGCACAAGCCTCTTTCATATACTTATATCGAATTGGTAATCAAACAATTTTGCTGAGGGTTCAATGCCATTTTCTCTTCTGGAATATAAGCTCTTTGAGAGCAGGGACCAGTCTGTGTTTATCTCTGTTTATTCCCAGCATCTGAAGTGGTAAATTGATGTTTGATAATACTTTAAAGTGAATATTATGCCTAAAGAACAGAAGAAAGGGTAAGGGTCTGAAAATGATGGGAAAAGGAAGGAAGCACATGGAGAAAGACAATTAGCTTCATAGTTCTGGCTGAAGCTTAACAGATGCAGGAGACAGCAGGCTGGGTAGGGAAGGCAGGAAGCTCTGAGAAGCCAGGAAGTCTTGGGCAGCACTGAGAACAAATTTTGCCTCTGGATCTGTGATAGAGATGGGCTGCCCAGATCCCCCTTCAAAGAAGCTCCTGCTGCCCAGCTGCAAGGAGAGTGGTCAGCAGGTAGCCGCCAGCTGTCAGCTCTTCTGGGAGCACCTCAGCTGCAGAGAGCTGTCTGGCTCAAGCTCATATCTTTCCTTGGGATGGGCCACTTCCCACAGCTGAGCATCGGGGGAGTGTAAAGCATCAACAATTTCTGCCCAGCATGATACTTTCTACAGGCAATCCTTGCCCAGAGCACTCCACTGGGTTGGCTGAGACTTAATCACGCATGACAACTTGACCCCTCTTCCCCCTCTTGCTTTCTTCCCCTCTCTTCCACAGGTGTTGATCTTGAACAAACTTCTTACCCCATAAATTCCAATTCTGCTTCCAGAGAGCACAACCTGTGACAAGAACAAAGACTTGACCTCCTTCCAAGTTCAAGTTAATGCATGAGGCTCTCTTTGGAAGTCCAGGGACCCAGAACCACTTTGTTGTTTTTCTCTGTGGCAGTTTAACTCCTCAGTGATGTTAAATGTCCTGACTAAGCCTGGGAATGTTCTGAGCTCACTTGTCCTGTGGTCCAGACAAAGGAGAGTTGTTTACCTTTCAACTTCAGTTAAAGCAGTAAATAAAATACCTCATTAATTCAGACTGTTCTTATTTGAAATTTGTCATGATCCAGAGAGGGGCCCAGAAGGTGTTTGTTTACTTTTGTATTATCAGGGAAAAAAGAGCTTTCCAAGCAAATGGAGAATGTGAGCATGATTGTAAGAGAACCATTTCAACAATTTTAAGGAGAGGGGAAAATGCCCTTCTCTCCTTTAAAAGCACCAGTTTACATGCAAAAAATTCACATGAAATTCTTATCCATTTATTAACAATATCAAAGTATTTTTAAAGCAACTTATTGGTGGTCTAGTTGACATTGTTCTATTAACTAAAATTCAATTTGACATTTGCTGAGCTCCTATTTCCTGCTGAACATGAGGTAGATCCTGTGGAATATACCAAGATGAGAACAATGTAATCTCTACTCAAAATGACTTTACAACCATAGTGGTAAATGGTTAAGTCTATCACGACATTAAAAAATTGTTGTTTTGCATTTATTCTTAAATGTTTAAAATTTTTTCATAAATATCTAGCCCCAGCCTCAAGTTCTGTATATATTATTAATGCAGTGAACACTTGTTGAACCAAAGAACTCTCAGTCATATTGACCTTCCCCAGTTACTGGTCACCCAACACCTGCAGAATTTGGTCCCTAGAGCTCCAGCAGTTTGTATGTTCCCTGCTGCGGCAATCTAACTCACTCACTCTCCCAAGGCTGTATATATCACAGAGGAAATTCTCACCCACAACAATCAGCTGTGATCCTAATCTTTTGGAAGAAAGACCCTGTTTAAAATGGCAGTCCTGACCTTGGGTCAGTGAGCTTCACAGGGACATAGCTGGCTGGGTTTCTGGCCTGCGGCTCAGCCTGCAGGCATCCAGAACTTCCAGACAATTACCATTCCCCTGGAATTGCCCACTCCTGATTGCTATTGGTTAATTAAAGAAATCTAGGCTCCAGACTATATTACCCACCCATATGTCACATCCGATGTAACTAACGAGTTCTCAGCAGAACAGGGTTTTGTGTGTGTGTGTGGGGGGCAACATTGTTAAATTTGATGTGCTATGCTTCTTTCTACAGAGAAGGGTTCCCTTTCTCCCCTGTGACTTTTCAGCCGCTGTGCAAAGGCTTGAGCTCTGCTAGCTATAATTCTGTGAGTTTTCCAGTGTCACCCATGAGGTTTTTACCTTAGTTGTGCCATCTCATATTTTTTTGCACTCAGTAACTCATTCAAAGAGCCTCAAACACTTCCTAAATTCTTTAACTGTTATAATTCTAGGGAGACAGTCCTCTCCTCTTCTGGCAGCTAGACTACTAACATGGTTGGTCTAAGGAGACTTGCCTAGTAAGAATTGAGTTTGTTCTGTTTAATTGAATTCAATAAGAGTCTGGCACTAACTTGGGTGCTTTGGGGATAGTAAACAGAGATAAGGTCCTTTCACTCAAGATATGGTGTTGTTAGCAAAATAATATAAGACTCTTATAGCATTTTCAGAATAGTATATTTCACTCATTCATTCAACAGATATTTATTCAGCATTGGTAATAGTTAAGGTAAAGGCTAAGGCACTGTAACAACAACAACAACAAAAAAAAAACAGTGGCTTACAAAACAGGGGAATTCATCTGTCTGTCAAGTAACAGTTCTAAGGTCAGTGGTCCAGATTTGCAGGTTAGCTCAGCTCTATATGGTTCTTGTCATCTGCCACCCACTAGGGTGTAGCAACACTAGGGTGTTGCATATTTGTGTCTTAACATGTGGAAAGGTGAAGGGGGATTTCAGGGCAACCAGTTTTTAAAGCAAGTGAGGCAAAGTTGCGTACATATTTTCTACTTTCATTCCACTGGGGAAAATTAATTGTATGGACACATCTATCTGCAAAAGAGGCTGGAAATGTCATCTTTCCTTGGGTTCCATGTGTCCAGGAGGAATGGGAGAGCTGATTTGGAGAAGCAACAAAAAATGTCCCAGAAGCCTCTGCTATATGCCAGAGGCTACTATATGTTTAGAGTAGTGATTAAGAAAACATAGCTGCTAATCTCAGAGAGCTAAGATTCCAGGGAGAAAGAAAACAATGAAATAACTCCTTATATAGGTATGAAGTAGGATGGAACCCAGATTTCATACTACCAGAGTCTGTGCTCTTAAGCATTATGCTCTCAAGATCCTGGACTGGAAAACTATGTCTTTTCAAACACTTCTCTGCTTAACATTTCCCACAGCTCAGGATAAAATCTAATTTTTTTAGTGCTACTCTGGAAGAGCTGGCCCTGCCTGCCCACCTAGCTTAGTTTCCTGGTAAGATTGCCCTTGAATTCTTGGATTTAGTCATGAGAAACTACTTGTAGTTTTCTGAAAGTGGACAGTCCTTTTATCCTTGTATGCCTTTGCCCAATTTCTTCCTTCTGCCTATAATGTCTTCCCTTAAAAAATGCCTGGTACCCTCTTGCCACCCACTTACCTTTACCAGCGCACATGGCCTTGAAGTCCAAGCAATTAGACTTGCTGCTTCTACAGTCCTCCCATTGTATCTGGTGCTTGTCTTTGTGAGGCATAGGCCTTGTGTAAAGTGGTGGAAAAGACTCATCCTTGGCAGTTAGACAGATCTGAGTCCAAATTCTAGCTTCACTATTCACTTAGCTATGTAATCTTGTGAAGGTACCAAACTTCTCTCTACTTGGACATAACACTGTAAAGGGGGATGGGCTTGGTTAAAACTGGGTTTCTTTACGCAGTGCCTGGAACAGAGCAGATACTCAGGAAGGGGCAGTTACTCTATTGCCATTATATATCTGTCTCTTCTATGAGATGGTGAGATATTGAGGCAAAAACTCACCACTTTTGGGTTCCAGAATATGAAACAAAGGAGGTGCTGGTTACATGTCTGTGAAATGAGTAGATGGCTTAATTCTGTTATGTAAAATTAACATTTGGGTTAATTACTTTTTACTATGTCTTTCAGGAGATATTTTTAAAGAACTATAGGAAGATGGGAATGTTAAATATAAAGGAATGACTTTCCAGTAGAATTTGAGATAATCTATTTTGGAACAAAAGAACCTGGGTTCCTACAAATTCCAACAATTAGCAAGCTACCGCTTCCAGATATTGCTGAGTCCTGATTTACTCATGCAACCAACATCCATCTCTCTCAAAAGACCCTGTCCTCTTCCCTACCAGGGAAGGGCCTAACTACTTGGTGCCCTGCCCCTGGTAAGGAGGTAGAAATATATCAGGATAATGAATTTACATGGAGCTTTGAAGCAATGGAAAAAGACAATTGTAGGAGGAGCTAGAAGACCTGGGTATCCTGCTATCTCTGTCTCTTGCCAGCTGTGTGACTTTGGCCAAGTTCCCTCTAATCTCTGAGCTTCATTGTTCACTCATTTTTAAACTAAAGTGGCTTATTATGACAGCTGGTATCTAAAATCCAATGGACTTTTCCAGTCCAACAATGAGGCTGGATTTTGATACAAGGAAGCATCTACAACTTGGCCCATTTGTCAAAGGGCAACCATTGGCACACTAAGAAACCAAGTGGCTTTGACTGTCATGTTTGCTGAGAAATACTAAGGATACATCAAAGACTACATTCTCCCACAGCCCAGATCCACAAAGTGTCAGTTAAGTCTTGCTCTTCCCTGCCCTGTGGGCCTCTTTTCCTCTCAACATCCCCTGATGCCTCTGGCCAAAGCCAAGGGTCTCTGGCCATGAGTCTTGCTTTTCTGTCCTGTCCAGGCCCAGAACTGCCTCCCTAACCCATTCCCTGTTAGCAGACTGTCCTCCTCCCCTGCAACTCTTTGTTCAGGCCCATGTCAGCCTTGCTAATTATTATTCAATCCAAACACTTCCGTCATTCTGGCATTTTCATTGATTCAAATTAAGAGTCAGTAATAATTAATGCAAGCTGTTCCCCCATACTCATCCCCTGAATGATGGATTCTCAGTGTCAAAACATTAACCTTTAGGTTTGGAACCTTGATGCATCTAAACTCCATAAGCACCTGATAAGCAAGCAAACTATAGAACCTTTCCCTACATCAGCTCTATCTCATGAGCCCTTGCTTATATATGAAAATAGATATTTATCTTGGGAAAGAAAACATACATATTAAAAAAAGATACATAAACAGAGAACCTACCTACCCATCACTGCAAAGGTGGAATTTGGAAACCCTTAAGCAGTTCTTCTGCTCCTCCTGAATAGGATGGAAGGCATTCAACTGAATCCCTAGAATAAACTTTATGAGGCAGTATGGAGACCCCCTTAGGGATTCTGTCAGACCCAGGGAGAGGGATCAGGCTTTTTTGAGCATGAATGAAATGTTCCAGCTAGCTATTGCTAGGTAACCAACCACCTAATCACTACTGGCTTAAAACAACAACAGTCATTTGCTTACAATTCTGCAATTTGAGCAGGGGTAGGTGGGGAAGGATCACCTCTAATTTATGCAGCATCATCTGGGGTGGCTCAACTGCGGCTGAAAGATCTACTTCTAAGATGGCACACTCACGTGACTAGCAAGTGGAAGCTTAGCAGGGGCTGTGGTCCAGAGCCTCAGTTCTCCTCCATGTGGCCTCTCCATATGGCTTGAACTTCTCCCAGGATGGCAGCTAGGTTCCAAAACGGTGTGTATAAGAGTGTAAGCTCCAATGTGCAAGCACTTGTTAAGCTTCTGCCTGCTTCATGCTTGCAAGTGTTCCACTGGTCAAAGCCTGTCAAGGGGCCAATTGCCAAGTTAATGTGGGAGGGGACTCCACAGAAGAGGCTATACTATGAGGCATGGTTCATTGTGGGAGGGGAAGGAAAGACAAATATATGTTTTACCACAGTTTGTAATTGAGTGGAAAACACTAAAATTAACTTTTATTTTTTTTAAAAAGTTTTATTTATTTATTTTTAGAGAGAGGGGAAAGGAGAGAGAAAGAGAGGGAGAGAAACATCAATGTGTGGCTGCCCCTTACATGTCCCTTATTGGGGACCTGGCCTGCAACCCAGGCATGTGCCTGACTGGTAATCAAACCAGCAACCCTTTGGTTCACAGGCTGCTGCTCAATCCACTGAGCTACATCAGCTGGGGCTAAAATTAACTTTCTTTAAATGCAACAACTACATGCCTTATCATTCTAATATGTTTTAACAAATGCTGTCCAATCATATCTTTCAAAGAAGCAAAAAGGTGGGGCCAGTTTAGTTCTTTCTAGTGTTTTCATTTATAAGATTAAGGAGTCTGGTGGTTTTAGTATCTCGAAGGACCATTTTGATTCCAATGTCCTTTGACTCCTTAACCCAGCAGCTTTGTTTTTTCTCTCAAATTCTCTATCAGCTCTTTCACAGGAACATCTTTCTTATGCTCCAGCTTCTAGATAGGGAGGAGCATAAAGTCGTTGGATATTTGAATTAAAACCAGAAGTTTCCAAATGTATAGAATCAGAGAGCTGGAAATGAGCCTAGCTATCATTTGGCCCAGCCCCTCATCTTAGAGGGGAAGAAGCCTAGGACCCCTCTCTTTGTTATGTCTGTCTCTTACATGTCTCTCTGTCTTTGCTCACTGTGTCTTTCTCTATTTGTTCCCTCTGCATCTCTCTTTGCCTGGTTTTTGGTCTCTTTCTGTGTCTTCTGACCCTCTCTATCTCTATCTATCATCAATCTGTGGACTCCTGCAATCTCATTTCCTTTATGTGAATCTGTGTCTCTCCATGTTTCTATGTGTCATCATACATGCATGTCTCTTTTTCTGGCTCATCACTCTCATTTCTCTATTTTCTCAGGGTTCCATGTCCCTAAGTCACTCTCCAGCAGGGCGTCTTCTCATGTTCCTGCATCTACATTTGGCTGCCATACATGGTTTGCTCTCAGGTCCCAATTCAGAGCCTCTACCCTGCCAGCTGTCAGTGAGTGGCTCTGGGCCTGAATCTTGGGTTCCTCTGTGGGTAAGCTTGTCACAGAAAGTGAAGCTGGAGGGTCAATGGCTCTCATGAGTATCTTGTGCAGAAACACAAGTCAAACTGGGAGGGCAGAGAACACACACATGCAAACCATCCACTCTTGCTCAAATGTAAGCACTCTCACACCTACAAAGTTACACAGTTTGGTGCACCCACTGATTAGCTACCCACATCTCCATCAAGGAAGGACTTGTTGCCCAGCTGCTAGGAGTGTCAGCAATGGAAGTGAACACCCTTCAGCTGTGAGCCTTTCAGGGATGGCCTCTGCAGCAGAGAGCACCTCACCCAAGGTGGTGTCCCTTGCTGAATGTCCCATATATAGTGACTGATACAGAATTATAACGCTTTGACCTTCTCAACCCATCTCTGAAGAACTTAGTTCCCCAGCTCCCAACTCAGTTGGCCAAGGCTTTCATCAGGAATACTTCACAGTAGCTTGTCAGCTCCATTTCTCCACTCCTGCTTCCTTCCCCTCCTTTCCCCAGATGTTGATTCCAAGGTCTCTCCTCAATTAACATCCTGCATGCTAAAGTCAGTCTCCAAGTTTGCTTCCTGGGAAACCCAGCTGGTGACACTCATAGTGTCTCTCGATCTCTCTGTATCTATGTCTCTCTCTCACACACACGCAGGCACACACTCTATATACTTAATTTTCTTCCTTCCCTGAAACCTAAAGCCTCTATTCTTCCTGGCTCTGCCCTTTGTCATACACTGAAGCCCTTTTCTCTAGGAAATTCATCATACCCGTGCTTCTTGCCTTACAGTCCCCAACAACCTGGTTCAGACCTTGAAACTGTCTTTGAGATTGTACTACAATCTTTGGCAGTTCCCTACTTTGCATTTTTCTTATCAGCATAGGCTTAGGAGGAGGAGGCCCAGTTTGAAGTGCCCACTCACTCACTAACCAGCTATGGGACCTCGACCTTGTGCAAATCATTCCTACATCCCATGCTTCAGTTTGCTTGCCTGTGAAAAGGGTTTCAGTGAAGTCTACCTCACAGGAAGAGAGATGGCACCTGTGTTTGTGCTATGAGGTGCTATGTAATCCTTAGTTATATTAAACATATCATGTGGATTATTTGGTTTCTGTAACCATTTCCCCTTTATTCTCTTTCTTAGTCTCTGCCTTTTAGTTCTCTTATTGTTCAATGGCAATAGAACCCTCAGTACCAAGATAACCAGTAATGCCACTATTTTCTGAGCCCCTATTATGACTTTTCTTTTTAATGCCTAATTTGATTCCCACAGCCATCTTCTGAAGCAGGCTGTATTAACCTCTCCTACAGATAGAAGCACAAACATCCGGGAAGTTGAAAATTTATTCAAGGTCACATGGCAAGTAAATGTTGGTGTAAATCCAAACCTGGGTTTGCTCATGTCCTAAGCCCATGCTGCACAAGGAGAAGATAAGGCTCCCTGATCTCATGACTGGCACTGTGGGATGGGATAGGATCAACTCATGGATGTGAATCCCAGTAATCCTAGGGAAAGGATGATGTCCTAGATGCTTCCTTGGAAACTTGGTTCTAGTCTATTTACTACCCTGGAGCCAGGGACAAGCAAAAAGGGATCTTGGGTCAGAAACCCTGAAATCTAATCTAAATTCTGCATTTAACCACTTGAATAGCCTTGGACATCTCTTAAATGCAGTGAATTTTCATTTTGTCATGGGGTAAATACCTGTGTGATCTCTGAGGTCCCTCACTTCTAGTTCTCAAATGTGGATCTCTCATTGCCACACCTGCTCTTCACACTCTGAATTTCTAAATGCCATCCATTTCTCAGAGTGCAGCCTCAACCTTATCATCCCAGAGTTGTGACCACTGACTTCATCTTGCACTGAGCTCCCCCATTTCTGGCTGCCTATGGGCCCACACTCTTCCTACATTCATTTAGATGCTTATTAATGTACCATGAAGCAGAGTACAAGTTGCCTACCTTTAAACTCAGACCTACACTTAAATCTAAACTTTGGAATTTATCTGCTGTGTGACTTTGGACAAGTCACCTAGACTCTCTGGGCTCAGTTTCCTCTTTGTAAAGTGGCAATACTGTCTACTTCACAGGGTGATTGTGAGAAAATAAGATAATTTTATCTATGGAAAACTTCAAAGTATTGTGTCAGTCTTAGTTTACATTAACACTATTATGATGAATATGATGCAATCTGATTGAATGTTACCAAAAGACTGAAGCTTTCTTCTTTGTAATATCTAAAACATACCATGTGTGCTGTTGGCACTACATACTTGAATTGGCCTGGATTGTCTGATATCCAGTAAAAATATCTGTTGTATCCGCTGTTATGCAATACATGAATATGGGTGAGTTTTTGAGAAATAAGCAGTGCCTCTTCCATTTTGGTCTTACAGGTAAGAAAATTAACCCTGACTTCTATAGAGTACAGGACCAAACAATTCCCCAACCACCTATTGACTGACATAGCCAGATATTTCTTTTGCCTTAATATCAAAGAACGCAGGCTAGAGTCTTCACTCCAGGATGGCTCTATGTGACAGGCAGCTGCCATATTAAAAACAAATTCTGACTCTCTGGATCTTTGGGCCAAAACCACATGCACGTTAGAAGAAGCACAGGTTCAGCGGGAGGATGCACTTTATAAAGGGGAGGTGAGCTATAGCTGTTGCAGGAGGAGGAAAATGAAAACTTTCTCCTGGAAAGAAGGCAGATTCAACAATAGCTCATAAGAACCTCAAAACTGTCCAAAAGAAATAGGGAGGTACCGGTAGAAGATGAAAAGGTAGGAGATAAGAAACATCATTTCCTGCTTCTTACCTTTCTCCTTTTGTTTCCTTTTCCTATGGGAGGTCTCTGGATTTAGCTATCTTCATTATTCCATAGTTCCAGTTCCTGAGAGAGTGGTCCTTTTTCCTCACCCAGTGGGGTTGGAAACCCATTTTTTTTTTTTTTGGTCCCTTTAGGATTAGGGGCGGTAGCTGTTTCCTGAAGTTTCTAATCTTTGGGTTAATTTACCCTTTATTTTCCTCTTTCAGTCTTCCAATACTTGCTTAATCAATGACCTACTTAAACCCCCCTCTTGAAATACCTAGTTGGTTTCTCTTTTTTCTTTTTTTTAAATTTTATTTTAATTGTTGTTCAAGTACAGTTTCCTGTCTTTTACTCCCATCCCAGTCCACCCACCCCCAGTGCTCCCCACCTCCCTCCCATTTCCACCTCCCTTAGTTTTTGTCAATGTGTCCTTTATGCTTGTTCCTGTTATCCCTTCCCTTTTCCCCTGAAATTCCTTCCCCTCTCCCCTCCGGTTACAGTCAGCCTGTTTTCAATTTCAATGTCTTTGGTTATATTTTGGTTGCTTGTTTGTTTTGTTGTTTAGGTTCCTGTTAAGGTGAGATCATATGGTATTTGTCTTTTACCGTCTGGCCTATTTCAGTCAGCACAATGCTTTCCAGTTCCATCCATGCTGTTGCAAAGTGTAGAAGCTCCTTCTTTCATTCTGCTGCATAGAATTTCATTGTGTAAATGTACCATCATTTTTTGATCCATTCATTTACTGATGGGCACCTAGGTTGCTTCCAACACTTGGCTATTGTAAATTGTGCTGCTATGAACATCGGGGTGCATAGGTTCTTTTGTATTGGTGTTTCAAGCTTCTTTCTTAGGACATAATCCTAGGAGTGGAATGGCTGGGTCAAAAGGCAGATTCATTTTTAGTTTTCTAGAAAATTCCATACTATTTTCCACAGTGGTTGTACCAGTCTGCAATCCCACCAACAGTGCACTAGGGTCCCCTTTTCTCCACAACCTCTCCAACACTTGTTGTTTGTTGCTTTGTTTATGATGGCCATTCTTAGTGGTGTGAAGTGGTGTCTCATTGTGGTTTTATTTTGCATTTCTCTGATGGCTAGCGATATTGAGCATCTTTTCATGTGTCTATGAATCCTCTATATCTCCTCCTTGGAGAAATGCCTGTCCAAGTCCTTTGCCCATTTTTTAATTGGGTTGCTTATCTTCTTGGAGTGGAGTCATGTAATTTCTGTGTATATTTTGGAGATTAAACCTTTGTCTGAGGTATCACTGGTAAATATGTTTTCCCATATAGTTGGTTCCCTTTTTATTTTAATGCTGTTTTCTTTAGCTGTGCAGAAGCTTTTTATTTTGATGAGATCCCATTTGTTTATTTTTTCCTTTATATCCCTTGCTCTGGGGGACATATCAGTAAAAATGTTGCTGTGTGAGATATCTGAGATTTTCCTGCCTATGTTCTCGTCTAGGATTTTAATGGTGTCACGGCTTATATTTAAGTCTTTCATCCATCTTGAATTTATATTTGTGTATGGTGTAAGTTGGAGCTCGAGTTTCATTTTTTTTCACGTAGCTGTCCAGCTCTCCCAACCCCATTTGTTGAAGAGACTATTTTTACTCCATTTTATGGTTTTGCCCCCTTTGTCGAATATTAACTGACCATAGAGGCTTCGGTTTATTTCTGGGCTCTCTGTTCTGTTCCATTGATCTATGTGCTTGTTTTTATGCCAGTACCAGGGTGTTTTGATTACAGTAGCCTTGTAATACAGTTTGGTATCAGGTATTGTGATCCCCCCTACTTTGTTCTTCTTTCTCAAAATTGCAGCTGCTATTTGGGGTTGTTTATGGTTCCATACAAACTTTTGAAGTGTTTGTTCTATGTCTGTGAAATATGCCATTGGTACTTTAATAGGTATTGCATTGAATCTAAATTGCTTTGAGTAATATGGACATTTTGATGATGTTAATTCTTCCAATCCATGAACACGGTATATGTTTCCATTTGTTTGTGTCTTCCTTGATTTCATTCTTCAGTATTGTGTAGTTTTCTGCATACAGATATTTTATCTCCTTGGTTAGGTTTACTCCTAGGTATTTTATTTTTCTTTTTGCTATATCGAATGGAATTTTTTTCTTGATTTCTGCTTCTGCTGTTTCATTGTTGGTATACAAAAATGCCTTTGATTTCTGGATATTGACTTTATACCCCACTGTTTTGCCAAATTCATTTATTACGTTGAGCAGCTTTTGGGTGGATCTATGGGACTTTCCATGTACACTATCACATAGTCTGCAAACAGTGACAGTTTGTTTCCTCCTTTCAGATTTGGATGCCTTTTATTTCCTTTTCTTGTCTGATTGCTGTGGCTAAAACTTTCAAAACTATGTTGAATAGAAGTGGTGAAAGTGGACAACCTTATCTTGTTCCTGATCTTAGTGGAAAAGCTTTTAGTTTTTGCCCATTGAGTATGATGTTGGCTGTAGGTCTCTCATATATGGCCTTTATTATGTTGAAGAATGCTCCCTCTATTCCCACTTTGCTGAGTGTTTTTATCATAAATGGGTGCTATACCTTGTCAAATGTTCTTTCCGCATCTATTGATATGATCATGTGATTTTTGTCTTTGTTTTTGTTTATGTGATGTATTGCATTTACTGATTTGTGAATGTTGAACCATCCTTGCATCCCTGGGATGAATCCCACTTGGTCATGGTGTATGATCTTTTTAATGTTTTGCTGGACGCGGTTTGTCAATATTTTGTTGAGGATTTTAGCGTCTATGTTCATCAGAGATATTGGCCTGAAGTTTTCTTTCTTTGTTGTGTCTTTATCTGGTTTTGGGATTAGGATGATGCTGGCTTCATAAAAAGAGTTTGGGAGTTTTCCATCACTTTGGATTTTTTGGAATAGTCTGTGAAGTATAGGGGTTAGCTGTTCCTTAAATGCTCTGTAGAATTCTCCTGTGAAATTATCTGGTCCAGGGCTTTTGTGTGTTGGGAGTTTTTGATTACTGCTTCAATTTCATCTGCTGTTTTTGGTCTGTTCAGGCTTTCTGCTTTTTCTTCATTGAGTTTTGGAAGATTATATTTTTCTAGAAATTTGTCCAGTTCACCTAGGTTTTCAAATTTCTTGGCATACAGCTCCTCATAGTAATTTCTTACAATCCTTTGTATTTCCGTGGTGTCAGTTGTTATCCCTCCTCTTTCATTTCTGATTGTGTTTATTTGGGTCCTCTCTCTTTTTTTCTTGATGAGCCTGCTTAAAGTCTTGTCGAGTTTGTTTATCTTTTCAAAGAACCAGCTCCTGGATTCATTGATCCTTAGGATTGTGCTTTTCGTGTCTATGTCATTTAAGTCTGCTTTGATCTTGGTTATTT